>CAUYLG010013951.1:0-10071 GCA_963573385.1 Cacajao melanocephalus
CAATCCTAAGAAAAAGAACAAAGCTGGAGGCATCACGCTACCTGACTTCAAACTGTACTATAAGGCTACAGTAATCAAAACAGCATGGTACTGGTACCAAAACAGAGATGTAGACCAGTGGAACAGAACAGAGGCCTCGGAAGCAATGCCACACATCTACAACCATCTGATCTTTGACAAACCTGACAAAAACAAGCAATGAGGAAAGGATTCTCTATTTAATAAATAGTGTTGGAAAAACTGGCTAGCCATGTGCAGAAAGCAGAAACTGGACCCCTTCCTGACACCTTACACTAAAATTAACTTCAGATGGATTAAAGATTTAAACATAAGACCTAACGCCATAAAAACCGTAGAGGAAAACTTAGGCAATACCATTCAGGATATAGGCATGCACAAGGACTTTGTGACTAAAACACCAAAAGCAATGGCAACAAAAGCCAAAATAGACAAATGGGATCTAATTAAACTTAAGTGTTTCTGCACAGCAAAAGAAATAATCATTAGAGTGAACTAGGAATCAACAGAATGGAAAAAAATTTTTGCAATCTACCCATCTGACAAAGGGGAAATACCCAGAATCTACAAAGAACTAAAGCAGATTTACAAGAAAAAAAAGATTTGAAAGTGGGAGAAGGATATGAACAGACACTTTTCAAAAGAAGACATTCATGAGGCCAACAAACATGAAAAAATGCTCATCATCACTGATCATTAGAGAAATGCAAATCAAAACCACACTAAGATACCATCTCACACCAGTTAGAAAGGCAATCATTAAAAAATCAGGAGACAACATGCTGGAGAGGATGTGGAGGAATAGGAATGCTTTTACACTGTTGGTGGGAGTATAATTAGTTCAACCATTGTGGAAGACAGCATGGCGATTCCTCAAGGATCTAGAAATAGAAATTCCATTTGACCCAGCAATACCATTACTGGGTATATATCCAAAGCATTATAAATCGTTCTATTATAAAGACACATGCACATGTATGTTCATTGTGGCACTGTTTGCAATAGCAGAGACCTGGAACCAACCCAAATGTCCATCAATAACGGACTGGATAAAGAAAATGTGGCACATATACACCATGGAATACTATGCAGCCATAAAAAAAGATGAGTTCATGTCCTTTGTAGGGACATGGATGAATCTGAAAACCATCATTCTCAGCAAACTGACACAAGAACAGAAAATCAAACACCGCATGTTCTCATTCACAGGTGGGTATTGAACAATGAGAACACATGGGCACAGGGAGAGGAACATCACAACTGGGGTCTGTTGGGGGGTGGGGGACTAGGGGAGGGACAGTGGGGGGTAGGGAAGTTGGGGAGGGATAACACTGGGAGAAATGCCTGATGTAAGTGACAGGGAGAGGGAGACAGCAAACCACCATGGCATGTGTGTACCTATGCAACAATCCTGCAAGATCTCCACATGTACCCCAGAACTTAAAGTACAATTAAAAAAAAAACTTTGGAGTATTGATATCCATAATCACTGTGGACAGCTTTCCATTGTTCTGTTATGGATCTGTGGGGAGATTGAGAAGAGAGTCCCCAAAACGTTCATGTGCTGAAACAGTTGTTAGAGCAATGACAATTGTGGAAAGTCATAGAAGGCAAGAGGACAAAATCACATCAAGTCACCCTTAATTGTTTTAAGGAGAAGATGACACTATGGCCTCACAGTTTGAAGTTTTGCTTGTTGCTATGTCCATCTAAAACTCTCTGGAACATGCAGAGATAAGACCTGTAAAGGAAGGCTCCACACCATCACCCATCTTGGACATGGGCAAGCTTGTGGCAGCGCCAGTGTCCGTGCGTACGCTCTCACCCCTAAGAGATGAGGAGACCCGCACCCAGGATGCTGTCGCACAGCCACGCTCGGCTCAAAATTTGACCCATTTATGGCATAGGAGATTTCTCTGCATGGCAAAAAAACTGTGAGAAAATATACAATTAGAAAAAGAAAACCCTAAATACAATTAGCCATTTGCTGGGCTCAAGAAAAGAAAAAAGTGTTATTTTTCTAACAACTCCTAATGAAACAGTGGCTATTACTTAATAAGGAAATTGCAGAGTAGTTCCCCCTTAACTGTCCCTGCTTTCACTTTCAGAGGTTTCAGTTACCTGCTGTTAACCACAGTTCAAAAATATTTGATGGAAAATCCCAGAAATAAACAATTCATAAGTTGTAAATTGCACACAGTACTGAGTAGCATTATGAAACCGCTTGCTGTCCCAGGACATGAATCATTCCTTTGTCCAGCATATCCACGCTGTCTACACTACCTGCCCGTTAGCCACGTAGTAGCACTTTCAGTTATTATGGGATGGAAATAGCATAGCATGTAAAGGATTCAGTACCATCCACACATTCAGCTATCCACTGGGCATTGGAAGATAAGGGAGAATTACTGTATATAAGAATCATAAATTTTCAAGCAGGTATAATCTCTTAGCTAGCTTTAACAAAAAAAAAAAAAAAAAAAAAAAACTGGAACTTAGCCACCTGATAGACAGATGCTTCTATTGGTTCAAAAACTAAAAGATCTTGGAAAAAAAGGAAGAAATTATATTATTTCTCCCTCTTGTGTTTCCTTGTTATATTTTTACTCCATTTGATCAAGACACATGTTAATGGATCTTGTCAACTTCTAGAGTCCTTTTTTCAGAGGTTGTATGTAATTAAAATAACCATTATTTCATTCGATTATTGACCAAACCACAGATGTGATGCTATGGGGACAGATGACGGTGTCTTTTGCTGTGCCGCTATACAACAGACTTGGATCGTCATACCAGAAATAGCGTGATCTCAAGACAGTCTGGATCCTGACTTGCTATTAAATCATCGTAAATAATATTTAATATTCAAAAGTTGTCTTTCGAACTACTAGGCAGAGGTCTGACTTGTGTGTGGCTGAAAACATTTTAGTCTCGTCCAAATCCAAGACTGTCCCGAAATGGAGGGCAGAAACCTTGAAGAGAGGGACTCCCCTGCTCTCTATTCTAGCTCCTTTGTGAGGAAAATTGCCTTATTTGAATGGGTGGAACAGTTCACAGCTTTTGCTTCCTTCCCCTTAAATGTTCAATTTGTGGATGATTACCTTCCTGCTTTATGAGTCTAATTCATCTTCCTTTTATTTATGAAATGGTGGGTTAAAAGTAAACTATTTTAAAATGGCATTTAGTGGAAGATTGATTTTTCTACTGGCATGTCATAAACATGGGCCAAGTGTTTCCCTTTCAGAAATGGAGCGAGCAGTAAATTCAGTGAGATTCTGAACATAAATTTGGAGCTCTTTGTGAGGCATAAACAATATACAAGCAGACCAATGCCTGGAACGTGTGGCTTAGGCTGAATTGTTTGCATAGAACGGCCCCAACATGAAGCTGGTGTTTACAGATTTGAGCCATTGATGACTGTGGCAAGCTTGCTTTGTTTGTGGCACAAAACAATGCCTTATTGAACATTCTCATATCTATACCCCAAAGGCACCTGTGCCCAGGTGATTGGAAAATGTTTCCATATTCAGTGTTCATATTGCACCTCATCTGAAAGATGGGAAGAAGAGTGGTGAATAGTTTATGCCTGGGGGGTGATAGGGAAGTGGATCCTATCAGAGTGCACAGGGGTGTGGACGTGCAATTCAGTTTCGAACTCCTCAAGAGAACAAATTGAAATCCATCCCTTTGTGCATGTAAATTTTCACATATTCCTATTTCAAATATAAGTTTACTAAAATATTTAAACATTCAAATGTAAATTATTTTAATTAATATTGTAAGTATGTTATTAAGAATTAATTTTAGATGTTAATTAGACTATTTACTTGCAATAATATGCAATTTGCTTTCTTTGTGCTAGATATATTTCACCTTCAACAATATGCCAGAATTTACAACTGGGCTGATGGCAATTGGGCACTAGGAGCTCTGTTACAAAGATTTACTTAGACTTTCTCTTATTCTCTTCTAATCACCATCAAATTGGTTTTCTATTTCGATACAGCAAACCATTTTGCAAGATATTCACACGCTCTGCCTCTCTGGCTACAATCTCTTTTGTTTGAATTTCATTGAACTTATCTGAAGTGAGTTAGTCTCAACGGAGACAACATGGAAACAGGATATTAGAATTCTAAGTCCCTCGCTCAGTTCCCATATTTTCCCTGACATTTTCCCAAATGTCAAGAGTTCCTTCTGTTGAAATTCTTCTTACTTTTTCTCATTTTCTTTTACTGTCATGAGAGCACTTATGTTGTGTATGTAACAATGCACCCATATCCCACTTAAAAGGATTTCAGTGGCAAACACGGGCTTCCAACCAGGAGTAAATAACAAAAGATGGAATGTGTCTTTTCCAAATGTATTCCAATCGCAAGCCTCCACATTTGGAAAAGAGGGTGCCAGGCCTATTGATTACAGCAACTTATAAATCCACATCCCAAAACTTATTTATTCATTCAGTAACTGGACACTTACCAAGGGCCAAACCAGTAGCCAGGCTTGTGAATGACATAAAATTGTCCCTATTGGGAAGTTCACAGTCTAGGATGCTTCTAATCAATACTAGGCAGCCCGTAATACTTTAACAGTATGATTTTTAATGTTGTGTTTTATAAAAATATTAGTCAATGTAACATAAACCTGTATGCATGCATCCCCTAAAATTCTCCTTTTCTCTCAGTATGAAGACCTTTCTAGAAAGTCGTTCTAAATTAATGAAAAGCCCCAGGCTTAGGTCCTGATATTATTTATGCATCCAAACAGTTCGATGTGCCCAGTGGTCTAAGAACAGAAGGACCACAAAGAAATTGTGAACGCCTTTCCCCGATCACATCTCTAATGAAGCACTGAGAGTAGAAATTAGAATTTTAAAAAATAACACAAAGAATGTGTTCACCATCAGTTTGAGAAACTTTCCATTACAAAAACACGTTTTCTTTTCATCTTGATTGCACTACTTCACTAAACCTTTAATAAAAATCAATAGTGAGTCGCTTATTTTCTTTTTGGAAAAAAAAAATATATATATATATATGTATATATATATATACATCTTGCATTGTGTCATTCTTAGAATTCAGAAGAGAAAACCTGAGACTTTTCAACCCCACAGCATTTGTTTGTAAAATGCATGACTGGGGAAACAAATTTTATGGCAACTCTTTCCAATCGTCAGCCCAGGAAACATTTTCTTGCTTAATTTTGACCTCATCTCTATCTCGAAAAGTTGAACTTCAAACTGAAGTTGTAACTGGTGTCTGTCTGGACTGAACATTCCCAATTAGAGGAAAGACTGTCTTCCATGGTGTTGTCCAACAAAGCTAAACGGATCTTGCTTGATCTTTCAGAGTCTCTGCTGCAGGTACACTCCCAAACGGGGTTAAAATTACACAAGAAGTTAAATTGTCATTTGCCCTTCTGTTGCTGGGTTTTGTGGACCATTTGCAAACCCCGCATTTTACACAGTCACCCTCAGAATCTGTGCTTAACAACTGGTCTAAAATATACAGCTCCTTACAAATCTAATCAACCACCCATTAGCATCTGTTTGAGTTTACTCTTACATCATAAGAAGCTCAAAGCTGTAATCTTTCTCTTCTTAGACCTGTTTCTTTCTTTTTTTTTTTTGAGATGAAGTCTTTGCTGTGTCACCCAGGCTAGAGTGCAGTGGTGCGATCTCAGCTCACTGCAGCCTCCACCTCCCAGGTTCAAATTATTCTCCTGCCTCAATCTCCCAAGTAGATAAAATTATAGGTGCCTGCCACCGTGTCCAGCTGATTTTTGTATTTTTAGTAGACACGGGGTTTCACCACCTTGGCCAGGCTGGTCTCAGACTCTTGACCTAGTGATCCACCTGCCTCAGCCTCCCAAAGTGCTGGAAATACAGGCGTGAGCCACAACACCTGGCCATGATCTGTTTCATTTTGACATTAGTCCCTCCACTGGGTAACCATGACAGTCAACTATGTAAGTGCCAAACCACTGTTGCATGATATTTTTTAATCATTGGCAAAACACTTTTTTTAATTCATGTTTTTTCTATTCCCTCACCTCATGAGTTAAGTGCATGTAGCCTCTCCTTGGCAATCTCTGTCAAGAAAAATGCCATTAACTACTTTCTTCTTCCTTTGGCGATCATAGTACATTTTAATGTACACATTAAATTTGACATTGATTCTGTTTGTGTGCTAAGAACAGACATGTGTATCTAAAGATGTGCCCTTAAATGTCCTTGGTGTTTTTCAAACCATGCCTTTGATGAGCATCATCTTTCGCTGTGGCCAATGTCTACAAGAAAGAAAGAGCCTCGGCGCTGGCAAGAGTTATGCTTTCCCATCCACGCCAAAGCAAGAAAAGAGCCCAGCCATGACCGTGAAACTCGGGGTCACCAAGAGGCTTTTCCCAAAGGGGTCTCAAATCCAATTAACAGCTGTCATTTGATTGTGTGACCCAGAATGTCTCCAGCCCGCACCCTAAACAGGGCAAGGGTGTCACGTTTTTAAATCAACACTCCAGATGTCTGTCCTTATCCCTTCCAACCTTGCCCCTCGCTCTCCTAAATAAGTTATTTTGAAAAGCAACTTAAAAACAGACACGTAAAGAACATGAGACTGATGGTTACTGTTCCGGAAACACTTTTTTTCAAAACCTCTATTAGGTGGCTAAACAAAGGTAGTCATTTTTCTTGCACCTGGGTGAGTCCGATGAGGGAGAAAGAATGCACTTGGTAAACTGAGGCTGTGAGGGTTAGGATTTCTGATCCAGCTGATGGGCTTAAGCCTGTATTCTGATCCCTGCTACATTATCTTCTAATTCATCTCATAGATTGCTCCCGGCACATCTGACATATTTTAATACCGAAATGTAAATCAGACACCCCCATCAACCACCTCCACTCTCTCACATTTCCCTAAATTTGGACTTTACTTTCCTGAGCTGTTCTTTTCTATCACATGTCATTTCCCCGGAAAAGTGTTTTTACAGGAAATAAGGAAGACATCCTCCTGTAAAGCTGCCCAGTTTCAAGCCAGTTCGAGGCTCCCTTTGCTGCTCCATCTTTCCCTTAAAGGCGGGGAGGCCTGGAAGTACAGAGCAGACCCCGGGAAGTATATGATCCTTTGAGGTCCTCTCCAGCCAGCAGACACCTCCACCGGCCCGAGTAAACAGCTAATGAGTTCCAGCATTTCTGCAGCAGGCTCTCAGCTCCAGCACTGCAGCTGGCACTATTTGCTCACCAGACCCCAATAAATCCGAAGGTCAAGGAAAGTCTGGCAAAACCCATTGCTCTGGCTTTCTTTGGTAATTAGTCACACATGCAAGTAAGTGATCATCTGAAATCCATTTCTGCCTGAGAGTTACTAAAACTAGAAACCACATTTAACTCATCCAACCAAAGAAACCCCTTAGGGGGTGCCGTGAAGGGGGAATCCAGTTCTCTACTCAGAAAGGAGCTTCTGTTCCACTTTATTAAATATTTTAAGCAGATTTAAGGTTTAGTCAAGGGACAAATTCCTGCTCTCCAAGGAGCACACGCCCAGGAACTTGGAGATCAGCCAGGAGCGGTGGCCACGCTGGTGATCAGAGGGATGGGGCCTCATGTGATGTGAGGAGGAGAAGGGGCAGGAGGGAGGAGGGAGCAGGGAGCTAGGAGGGGTTTGTGAGCAGAAAAGTGGACTTTTCTCATGTGCTTTTATCCACATTAGAGGAACTGAGGCGAGAGCTCTTGCAAGAACCTGCGAATGTGTCTGATAAAAGCCGGGGCCGGGGGGTGGGGGTCGTGACTGCAGAGCTGCCCTGATTACACATTCAGCAGGAACCAGGCTGTGACCCTAATCACAGGTGAGCTCTGGAACACGCGCTTTCTCCCTGGAGACCCACACAGTAGAGTGAGCCCAGCAGAGCTCAGCCTCCTGGAGAGCTCGTGAGAACCTTGCTCACCAGGAGCCTCAGCAAGAGATGGCATGACCAAGCCAGAATCCCAGCCCCTCAGTGCTATGCTACTTTCTAACTCCTTCTTCTACAGGAAACTCTTCTTGAATAAGTTGTATTTAAAGAAAAACCACTCCACGCAGCCATCCCTTCTTGTTGCAAGCAAGGTGAGCTAGAGTGGGCACAGGAGCTTCTGAAAGCTCCGTAGAGTCCAGCAGAAAGCCCCTCGCCCTAGCACATGGGAAGTGGAGGTCTCATTCTCATCACCCCATCTCTATTTCAGAGCCCCAACTTCTTTCTCCTCACCTCCCCTCTCCTCCCCCAACCTCTGACATCCAGCTGTTCAGCAAATTCTGTACACATTTGAACATCAAGAGTCACCTGGTGGTCAACCACCTCACATTGCAGCCCAAGTCCTGGCTCTACTGTTCATTAGCTGGTGACCTTGAAGCACTTACTTCCCACCCCTGTGCCTCAGTGTCCTTATCCATCAATTGGAATAATAATGGTGCCTACTGCATAGAATTGTTGAGAGGTTCAAAGCAGGTGATAGGTGTAAAGAGAGCCTGGCACTGTCCGCACACAGGAAAGGCTTAGCTGCTGTCGTAGGTACTGCTGGTGGTGGCGGTGGGAGAATTCCCGTCTTCCACCCCACAGTCGGTCTCTCCCTGCCTCAAACCCTTGGCTCTGTCCCAAACCTCATTTCTAAGTTGTGTGGTGCTTTGCTCTTCTTGTCATGTTTACATCAAAATCACCCATCAGAGAGATAAAAGCAGGGAGGAGGCATTTTATTTCTGAAGTTGTTAATTTTACCCTAGATTTCCAAGAAAAGGATCATCCATCTGTCAGAAAAAGACAGAGAAGACAAAAGATCTTTAAAAGTAATTATTTAAGTGCCAACCAAGAGGAAATGAAAATGCATTTGGTTTGGTTATTGAGTTGAATTAGAGAATGGTGTTGTACCACCACTAATCTGCTTCATAGATGAGAAAAAAGGAGAAGATGATCTTAAAAAAACAAACGTGCTGTCAGTTGGCCCCAACAAAACACATTCTGTGTAAACATATTTAGAGAAGTGACTTTGGATTTGCAAAATTGTAGCTCCTCTTCTGCCACGGCTGCCTCTGGTCTTAGAGCCACAGATCCATACATACGGATGTTTGCCGGGTCCTGCTACTGTTTGCATTTCTTTCCCTGGTGCTCTGATTAACTGCAGAGGTAGTTTGTACAGCTGGGCCATGAAATGCCACCCAACGGCCAGCCCTTTCCCCGCTTTGCCTGCTTCCCTTCCAAGGCTTGCGTTCACCAGATGACCACCTGCCAGCTCACATTCTGAAAGGGGTCACCGCGGGAATTGCGCAAAGACACACATCTTCATGAGAGAATAAAACAATTGGCTTTCTTTTCTGAGCTCTAAAACCCAAAGCACTTCTCAAAGTCACCATTCAATCAGAAACAAACGAGGCATCCCTTTCTCTCCCTAAGGTTAATTGTAAAAGTTGCAAACTTAACCAATTTCTGCACCTGCCATTCAAATCAAGAGATCAGTACTGTCAATCCTCCAAGCAAATAATTACAGGATTAATTTGTGCTCCAGCACTGCTCCTAAATCCTTCACATTTCCTGAGCCTAATCCTTCAGCCGAGGTCCCTTCTCCTCACTCCTAAGTTTCTCTCTACAGGTTGACGCATCACTCACCTCACTCATGTTGGCTCTAATTCAGCAGCTCAGTCCCGCCACTCAGCACAGAGAACACTGCTCAGGGGTCGCTGCTCCACCGGTTCTGGCTTTTCTCTTAAAAAGAGCTGCCCGGTGGCATCATGCCTCCCTGGAGCCAATGAAATGCATTCACCTGTCTGCAAGCCTGGCCGACATCTGAAGCACCAAGGGCCATCTAGTGGTGTAAAAGAGAATGGCATGTTAGGTCTCTGCTCCAAATTCCTCCAGGGATAGAAGGAAATGCTAGCTTTCTTTAAAAGTAAATGACTTACAAAGAGACTTAGACTCCCACACAGTAATAGTAGGAGACTTTAACATTATACTGTCAATATTAGACAGATCAACGAGATAGAAAATTAACAAGGATATCCAGGACTTGAACTCAGACCTGGAACAAGTAAA
>CAUYLG010013952.1:0-49939 GCA_963573385.1 Cacajao melanocephalus
GATCCTAAATATATAAGCACCCAATACAGGAACACCCAGATACATAAGGCTGGTTCTTAATGACTTACAAAGAGACTTAGACTCACACACAATAATAGTGGGAGACTTTATACTGTCAATATTAGATCAACGAGATAGAAAATTAACAAGGATATCCAGGACCTGAACTCAGACCTGGACCAAGAAAACTTAACAATTATTTACAGAACTCACCACCCCAAATCCGCAAAACAGACATTTTTCTCAGTAACACAGAACACCTATTTTAAAAGTTACCACATAATTGGAAGTAAATCACTCCTCAGCAATTGCATAGCATTTCACAGGTTTAAATAAAGCACTGATTGGCTGCTTGTTTGTTATTTTCATCCTTTTTCCTTCCTGTCTCCATTGTTAAGTACAATTATTGGCATAAAAGAGGTTTTTAATACCCATTTTTAGACTGCATTCTAGCCTGGGCAACAGAACAAGAATCTCGTTCTCTCTCCCTCTTTCTCTTCCTCTTTCATTCTCTCTTACATTCTTTTTTTTCTTTCTTTCACTCTCACTTTCTTTCCTCTCTTTTTCTTTCTTTCAAAAATAAAAATGCAAAAAAAAAAAAAAGACTGGAAGTGACAAGACCTAGATCAAGCTGGTAGGGCAGCTCCCACACAGGGAAGAAAGGCGTCCCCAGGCCTCTCTGGGCCTAGCTCAGAGTTATCGTGACTGCATCAAGCAATGAGATGCCACAGAGCCCACACTGCACTCCCAGACAAGTCATGCAGGTGGATGACACCACAGATGATCTTAAGAAGCAATTTGGGTTTAAAATCTGGCACATTTTGGAGGACAGATCACAAACCACAGATTCAAGGACTTAAGTGTATTAATGCATACATTTTAGAAAACAGAACCTAATTGTGTTATTACTATACTGGCATTTGAACATGAAGTTTCATATATCTTACTAAAAACCAAATTTATAAAGGAGTTATGGGGGAATCACTCACATTTAACAAATGGGTCTCTTTTGCAGTTCCCTCTCATCACTAAGGTGCCCCTTCTAAGACCGGGGGCATGGTGGGGAGAGAAGGGGGAAGTCACCGGTGTCAGGTGCAGCGTGTCACTGCACATAACACAGACAGTTTCTCATTCAGAATGGGTGGGGTGGGGGAGTTGCTGCTTACTCTGTGGGGTTGAATGAACTAGAGATGACAGATGACTGTGAAGTGGGTGCCTGCTGTAGGCAGGGTGCTAAAAAGCACCCATGATGGGGAGCCAAGCTCAGATAGCTGACACAGGCTGTGCAGCAACCGGGCACAGCAGGGGCCCTAGAACCAGGCTTGGCCCTAGTGTCCTGCATGCAGCAGGGACAGTCCACGAGCAGGAGTCCTGAGGAGGTCTTTAAACATCTGTGTGAACTCAACCTTACAAAACTCTGCAAAGTCTCATAAGCCTTTTTCACCCAGAACTGAGCTGCCTGCCTTGTGCAGGTCCTCCTTCTGCTGCACCATGCTGCTTCTCTGCCCTCCCCTTACCAGCTGCTGCGTGAAATCTTGGCAAAGTGTCACCTTGTCCTCAAGTTGTCACTCAAGCCTGTTTGAATCTGAGCAAAAGAGGAAATAATTTGTGTTCCTTTCTGTGTAGTGACTATATGTATGCTTTGTTAGCTGACTTATTGCAAGGATTTAATAATTCACACACCTTTTTTTAGTGATGTATACTAACTAAAATACATAAGGCAGTAATACTTAGGGGCCAGAAACACTGTTTACTACAAGTCAGTTATGGAATCACAACTTAGAGTAAAAATGGGCATGTCCTAGGCTCCATTTTTCCTTTTCTTTTGTCCTTTACAGTAGAATAGATATTTTGTTGCTAATTTTCCACACTCTCTACTGGGAATATGTGTTACTTTTATAATCAGGAAAATAAATATTGCAGTCATGTGGCATATAATCATATTTCAGTCAACAACAGACAGGCTATACAACAGTGGTCCCATAAGATTATAATACCGTATTTTTCCTGTAGCTTTTCTGGTTTTAGATACACAAATCCTTAGTGTACATGTCTGTAGCCAAGAGGCAATATGCTGCACCATGTGGCCTAGGTGTGCAGTAGGCTGTACCATTTAGGTTGGTCTAAGTACACTCTATGATGTTCTCACATCAACAAAATCGCCTGATGATGCATTTCTGAGACTATATCACAGCCTCTGAAGGACATATGACTGTACTGGAGAGCACCATGTGATATGGACTACAGCTGAATTCTGTGCATGATGTGGTTGGAGCCCTGAGGAAGGGGAGAATTATGAACTGAACTGTGTCCCCCTCAATATTAGACACTGAAGCTCCAATCCCCAATGTGACTGTATTTAGGGACAGGGCCTATAAGGAAATGATGAAGATCAAGCAAGGTCATAAGGGTGGGCCCTGATCCAACAGGATTTGTGTCTTTATAAGAGACCAGAGAGCCTGAGTGCCACCTCCCCCCACCCCTAGTGGGAGGACATTGTGAGAAAGTGGCTGTGTGCAAGCCAGGAAGAGAGGCCTCTGGGACTTTTAGCCTCTAGAACTGTGAGAAAATAAAACTCTGTTGCTCAGCCACTCAGTCTATGGTATTTTTTGAGGGCACCCAGAACTAAGATGGAAGGATTCACCCTTCTGGGGAGGAGAGGCAGGGGACCAGTTTCCTCCTTTGATTTCCCTGGCTTTCTGCAGAACCCCATCCCTGCCCCTCCTCCTTGTGCCAAAGCATCCTTCTAAGGGCAGACCTGAATCCACTGTTCAGAGCACCCCAAAGCCCACAGAAAACCCTCAACTCAGACGTCATGTGTCGCATCCCACTGGGGGAGCTCCCTCTCTTCCCTGCTTTCCTCTCAGGAGGGAAAGTTAAAGGCCTGTTGACCACCCTGGAGGGAGATGCCACAATGGGATGCTCCATTCCGGTGATGAGCTAGGGTAAGCCAGCACATCTCCTGTGCTTTTCTCAGAATTGAATGCACACTAAGATTATCTTTAGGAATGGAAGAATCAAATTGGAAAGAGTCACACACCTGGAGTATCAGTCTACATGGAAGGCTGAGACAGAAGGATCACTTGAGCCCAGGAGTTTTAAGTCCAGCCTGGCCAACATGGTGAGAACCAGTGTCCAAAAAATAAACAAATAAGAAAGAAAGAAAGAAGAATCAGATGACTCTTCCAAACTCCTCCAAAATGGGTATTGGGTTCCCACTCTGCTCTTCCCGGGACAGGGCTGTGCCTTCCCCAATTCTGGTGGCCATAAACCCACTCCCCCTCACTAAAGAAATGAGAAAAGAAAACATGTTCCAAGCACTTTGAGTTATGTGACGTGTGCAGAATGTATCAGGCCCAGAGAGACAGGGATATGGGACTTCAGTCACACACATCATACCCATTCCTGGGGGCAACCGCTGAAAGTCATTTTGTTCTGGATTGGCTTAACCCATTAACTTCCTGTTCCTGGAATTTGTGATACAAAAGACAACGTAGAGGCAATAAATAGCTTATGTTATTTTAATATAAATTCCTCTGACCAGGCCAGCCAAGGTGGGAAGATCTCTTCAGGCCAGGATTCAAGACCAGTCTGGGCAACAAGGCAAGACTCTATCTCTATTTTAAAAATTATTGGTAAACAACTTATGAACTGCCCTTTCTTTTCCTTTAAAAACCCACTTGTAACTGCTGCTAATCAGAGTGTATACTAAGGCAACTTGTATCTCCAGGGATGCAGTTCTCAAACCTGGCCCAAATAAACTCTATTATTTTCTCTGAGATAGAGTCTCCCTCTGTCGCCCAGGCTGGAATGCAGTGGCATGGCTCACTGCAACCTCCACCTCCCGAGCCCAAACAGATTCTCATGCCTCAGTCTCCCAAATAGCTGGGATGACAGGCGCCCGCCACCATGCCCAGCTAATTTTTTTAATATATATTTTTGTAGAAATGTGGGCAGGGTGGGTCTCACCATGTTGCCCAGGCTGGTCAAAGGATCTTCCCGAGGTGGCCTCCAAAAGCACTGGAATTACAGGCCTGAACCACTGTGCCTGGCCCAGCCACTGCACCTAGATTAATTTTACCTCAGCTTCTTCCTTTTCTTTTTCTTTTTTTATTTTTTCCGAGACAGAGTCTCACTCTATCACCCAGGCTGCAGTGCAGTGGCATGATCTTGGCACACTGCAACCTCCCCCCTCCAGGTTCAAGCGATTCTTCTGACTCAGCCTCCCGAGTAGCTGAGACTACAGGCACGTGCCACCATACACCCGGCTAATTTTTGTATTTTTAGTAGGGACAGGGTTTCACCATGTTGGCCAGGCAAGTCTCAAACTCCTGACCTCAAGTGATCCACCAGCATCTGCCTCCCCAAGTTTTGGGGTTACAGGTGTAAGCCACTGTGACCAGCCCGCTTTTTCCTTTTAGATCACAAAAGTGATGGAATCCTTCCACTTCCTGGTGCTGGGTGGGAACGGGGGATGATTGTGGTGAGGCTGTGACTTGGGTAGATGGCAAGAAGGCCTCTCAAAGGTGGTCCCATTTGCAAAGATCTGAATAAAACACATCCATAAGAGCAGGCCTGGGGCAATCAGGCAGCCAGCAGCAGCATAAGGTCATGATCAAGCCACTCACAGGCTGCGAGCTTACCCGCAAGGCAATGCACGACCAACAAAGGCACAGTAGCTGCTCCAGCCTGGGTCAGAGGATACCTGGAAACGCCTCAGCTCTGGCACCGCCTTCAATGACGTGCTACCTTCCCGCCAATACTGCATCCAATCAGGGGGCATCCCCACTACGTGTGTTGAGTATGGCCAATCCTAACTGCGATCTGGGCCTTCACCCGCCTTGCAGGAGCTCTGGACCAATGGCGACCTGGCACCAGTGGGCCAATCCTGGGCAGTGCGTGCTGCAGGCAACTGCAGTTGAGTGCACAGTGGCAGCAGCGGTTGAGGTCAAGTGGTAGCACTGGGCTGCAGCCTCGGAGCTTACCATGGTAAGGCCTGGCTCACTCCCACCCGGCAGACGCCCAGGCAAAAGGGTAGAGGGAGGGATGCTGTTGCGGTCCTGGGTGCTGAGAGGAGGCCAAGAAGGACATGAGGCCCAGGGCAGGACATGAGGACACCAGAGTGTCCCCTGGGTCTGCGGGTCCCAGGGCAGGATGGTGGCTTTTGCTTTAAAGGAGGCTGATGGCATTGACTCGGTGGACGGGGACCACTGATGGTGTCCAGCCCCGCAGAGAGCAAAAGTGGTGTCGCCTCCTAAAGACTGGAGGGCGTTGCTCCCGCTTTCCAGTCTCCAGACGTCTCAGGAGCCCAGAAGTCTTTGCTGATGGGGGTTGGGGTTGTGGACATTGGTCAGATTAGGAATAAAGCTCAGACACTGCTGAAATATTGCATGATTCACCTCAAAGCAATACAGTGGGCCAGGCATGGTGGCTCATGTCTGGAATCCCTGCCCTTGGGGAGGCTGAGGCGGGCGGCATGGAGGGTGGATCCACTGAATTCAGGATTTTGAGACCAGCCTGGCCAACATGGCAAAACCCCCTCTCTACTAAAAATACAAAAATTCCCCAAGTGTAATGGTGTGGACCTGTGGTTCCAGCTACTGGGGAGGCTGAGGTGGGAGGATCAGCTGAGCCCATGACTTTGAGGCTGAAGTGAGTCACGATGGTGCCACTGCACTCCAGCCTGGGTGACAGAGACCCTACCTCAAAAAAGAAAGAAAATAAAAGTAACCCATTAACATAAAGAACAGATTCCCAAAACCCAACAAATCCCAAGTTTAAATAGCCATTGCCATGGCTTGTCACTTATCTCTTTTTTTTCCCTCGGAGACAGGGCTCAACAACAGCTCTGTTGCCCAGACTGGAGTACTGTTGCGGGATCTCAGCTCCCTGCAGCCTTGAACCCCTGGGCTACAACAATCCTCCTGCCTCAGCCTCCTCAGTAGCTGGGACTAAAGTGTGTACCACCACATCTGGTTAATGTTTAAATTTTTCATAGGCCCAGGCTGGTCTCAGACTGGTCCCAAGCGATCCTCTTGCCTCAACCCCCCAAAGTGCTGGGATGAGCAACCACACCTTACTTGGCAGCACTTAAACCACCAAAGGACAGTGCAGTGTCCCAGCACTGATGACACCTGGGGGCTGTTACACTACTAGGCTTCAAGGGGTGGAAGGATGGAGTGGTTACAAAAAATTAAGAGGGTAGCTTTATGAAGAGGACCACCTGCCAAAAGTGTGGCCTTGATGATGGGATTCAGGTCACCCATGGCAGTTGAGCAAGAAGGGGCCAAGGAGGGAGTACCCAGAGAATTACTGTGACTGGCTATAATGTGGGTTTGATTGTTGACATTACATGGCTTCCAGGTTTTAAAATGACCTAATTTTTGTTTAATGGCAAACATTAGGTTCTAGGACTACCTCTGGAACATAGTAGCTAGGATGGTTTAGAGCAAGTTATCACAGGGATAAAGAGGTCAGTCACCTAACTCTCCTAGGAAATATCAGTTACAAAAGCACCAGACACTGATGCACTATACAAATACTAAATTAGGATATTTTGCATGCCATACAGTTTCAAGTTGCCTTGAAATGAGTGGGCTCACATTTATGTTCTGGCTCACAGCGGGAGTGTATCTCTATTCACGTGGGGCAGGCAGGTGTCCAGATCGGCAATGCCTGCTGGGAACTGTACTGTCTTGAACATGGAATTCAGCCCAATCAGATGATTAAGGTTGGTGTATGTGGGACGCTCGATGTCCAGGTTGCGCCGACATATGTCATAGATGGCTTCATTGTCGACCATGAAGGTGCAGTCAGAATGTTCCAGGGTTGTGTGGGTAGTCAGGATGGAGTTGTAGGGCTCTACCACAGCCGTGGAGACCTGGGGTGCCATGTAAATGGCAAACTCTAGCTTGGACTTCTTGCCATAGTCCACTGAGAGCCGCTCCATGAGCAGAGATGCAAACCCAGAGCCAGTGCCACCCCCAAAGCTGTGGAAGATGAGGAAGCCTGCAGTCCTGTGCACAGATCTGCCTGAGAGAAACCAGACAATGTGAGCCAATGCCCTTGGAAGCCACACCACTAATCTCTAACAAGCCAGGACCACTTGTCTTTGCCTCTGAAGAGTTGATGTGGATTTAGATCATCCATAATAAACACGCATTACACTTTGAAGCAAAGAAAAGCAGACAAAGATCTATGGACAAATCAGCATGCATACTTCAGAGTAAGACGCCTGCAGATTCAGTAGGACTCAAGATGCTGGAGTGCAGTGTTGTGATCACAGCTCACTGCGCCGTCAGCCTCTGGGGCTCAGGTGATCTTCCTGTCTCAGTCTCCCAAGTACCTGGGACCACACACATGCACCACCATGCCCAGCTAATTTTTGTATTTTTCATAGAGATGAGGTTTCACTATGATGCCCAGCTGGCCTCAAACTCCTGAGCTCAAGTGATCCACCCGCCCCAGTCTCCCAAAGTGCTAGGATTATAGGCATGAGACACCATGCCCAGTTTTTGTTGGATTTTTTGTTGTTGTTTGTTTTGTTTTATTTTGTTTTTAAGAATAAGGCATTTTCTAAAGGATTTTTGTGCCCTTTCTTGGGTGGTAGAATTCACATGATAAAGGTAAATCAAACTTAGAAATTTATGGGCATTTTGGGGAATCATGTGGATAGTGTATACATTTTATCTTAACTTGGCTATTACTATAAACTGCTTCACTAACTCCCTCACTGTCTCATGGAGTGTTTGAGTTAAAGAAAGAATGAATCTTTGTGATGAAAACAGCAACAGGAGCGGTGGCTCACACCTGTAATCCCAGCTCTCCGGGAGGCCAAGCGGATTGGTTCTACTCAAGAGTTTGAAACCAGCCTAGGTAACATGGCAAGATCCTGTCTCTACCAAAAATACAAAAAAAAATTATCCAGGTGTGGTGGTGTGCATCTGTGGTCCCAGCTACTCGGAAGGCTGAGGTGGGAGGATCGCTTGAGCCTGGAGGGCAGAGGTTGCAATAAGCCAAGATCCCACCACTGCCTGGGTGACAGAGTGAGATGGTCTCAAAAAAAGAAAAAAAACAGCTTTATTTATTTTTCTCCTGGGAAGCCTAGTAATTTTGGCCTGGGTTTGCCTCAGACACAAAATCTGTCCCCACCTTCCACTGACACACAAAAGAAATCTTGCTGTCTTCTTTGGGCTTTTCTAATAGTTGGTTACTAAATTCTTCTGCATCTCTCTATTGGACCTGTATGTTCTTGTGCTGTGCTTTTCCTGCCGACCCTGGCTCAGACCCCCACTGCCTCTAGAGAGACCACTGCAGTCAGCTCTGACTGGAATTTCCTACTCTGGGTGTCTCTTCCTCTCCTTCAGGAGTTAGTACAACTGCTGGACTAGCTGCCTAATTTTGTAAGTAAGGGCTTTGTCTGGACACAGTCACCACACCCCTTCATTTGCAAATTGATTTTTCTATCTAACAGAAGAGTTGGGTAGGTGTGATGAGGTTATGTGACCTGTAAGGCCTAGAATTTGTATGACCTTGGCTTTTTGTTTGTTTTTTTAGACAGTCTTGTGTTGTCACCCAGGCTGCAGTGCAGTGGTGTGATCTCTGCTCACTGCAACTGCTGCTTCCCAGGTTCCAGCAATTCTCCTGCCTCAGCCTCCTGAATAGCTGGAATCTATAGGCATCTGCCATCATGCCTGGCTAATTTTTCTATTTTTAGTACAGATGAGGTTTTACCATGTTGGCCAGGCTGGTGTCGAACGCCTGACCTCAGGTGATCCACCCTGCTCGGCCTCTCAAAGTGCTGAATTACAGGCATAAGCCACCACACCTGGCCAACTTTGTGTTTGTATTAGATATATTAGGGTTCTGTCATGTTGGTCAGGCTGGTCTCAAACTCCTGACTGCAAGTGATCTGCCAGCCTTGGCCTCCAAAGGTGCTAGGGTTACAGACTTGAGCCACCACACCTAGCTTGTCATTTATAGAACAAGTTTGCTGGCCCCCGCTCTAGACCCCATGCACTGCTGCCAGGAACTCAGGTCATGTTATTCCCAAGTTCTGAAACTTGGAATGCTTCCCTCTTTGGTCCCCACCTTGGAATGTCATCCCCTACCTAAGCAGGCATGTGGACCACTTCCTGCTGCTGTGGTAGCAGCATTCGCATGACTCTTGACTCGTGATCTGTCACCTTTGCATATCCACAGTGGCTTCTTTGGTGGGTCAGCAGAAGTTATGATCTCCCCTGAGACATCATGAGGAAGAGCTGTGCACTCTGACTCTATCTAGGTGGGAAAAGTGTAGCTATAAAATTTCATTGTAATCTACAAAGAAGACAGCATACATTTTCAGAGGGAAGACTATCTTCACCTGGGTACCTATCTAACATATCATAGTTGCTAGGACACAGCCCTTCGGGCAGCTTGGGATCCTGCCAGGGTGGCTACTTCTAAGGCTCCTTTCTCTTTATTCCTCATCTGGAATGTCACCCTGCCTGGCACAGAGAAGGGCTTAGTGACATTTGTGGGGTGAACTGAGCATTCTCCTGGTCACCTGCAGGGTGTCTTCTGTTTGAGGAAAAGTAGCCACCATTTCTAAGTTTGGTATAAGCTTCACGGACTGCCTTCTTCCCCTTCTCTGGCAGGTCGGCTTCAACTACCAGCCCCCCACGGTGGTCCCTGGGGGAGACCTGGCCAAGGTGCAGCGGGCTGTGTGCATGCTGAGCAACACCACAGCCATCGCAGAGGCCTGGGCCCACCTGGACCATAAGTTTGATCTCATGTATGCCAAGCGGGCCTTTGTGCACTGGTACGTGGGGGAAGGCATGGAGGAGGGAGAGTTCTCCAAGGCCCGCGAGGACCTGGCAGCTCTGGAGAAGGATTATGAAGAGGTGGGCGTGGATTCCATGGAAGCTGAGGCTGAAGAAGGCGAAGAATACTGAGGGGAGGGTGTGGTGGGTTCTCCCCTGCTATCTCCAGCATGGCTGTTTTCAAGTTGCTTGCAATTAAAGGTTCTGTATAAAACCAAGATGCCTGTGTATTGTGCTGTTTCGCTCTGCCTACAGGAGCAGGTAGGACCCCAGAGCTTGCATGGACAGCCAGTGGTGTGTCAGCCTGTCCTGGCGTGGAGTTGGGTACCGCAGTACCATACACATACTTAAGGAGCTGCCACAGAAGTAATTTGACCAGGGGAAAACAGTGTTTCTTCAAATCCAAGTATTTAGTGCATAGATTTCCTAAATTCTAGGAAAGCTCAATCAGGGTTTTCAAGTAAATTTACAATTTTGGGGGCTTCTCTATTGGTGGGTCTTCTCTATTGCTGGCTAAAAAGAAAAGCTTAGAAGCCAAGTGTTTAAATCTGAGGTCTGTGGATGTGGCTTATCCATGAAATCCCTAAAACTGTGCATCAAATGTGTAAGGTCAGGACATCTCAGAGGGAGAAAATAGTGTTGCTGAGTTCTGCACAGCATTCATGACCCATAGAAGGTCACAACACACCCTGCCCCTCAGCACTGTCAGTCAACCACCTTGATAGAAAACCTGCCACCTTTCACTTCAAGTGAAGCTTGTTGACATGTGTTCATAAAAGACCTGGCAATCCAGATACCTTTTCTCAGAACCCAAATCAGGTCCAGGAAGTTGACCCATGGTGAAGGGACCTGGTTAGTTCAGCTGTGGCACACCCAGGACCAGCAGAAAAACCTCATTCTAAGTCTGTACCTTAATATCATCAAAAAATGGTACAGAACATCTGACCTGGACCCTCTGCATCTCAGAAAGGTTTATTATCAACTGAAAGAGACAACAGATAGCCTTTGCTGGGGACAGTGATGTGACAAGGCTCTGTCCCATCCCAAGTGCTGCCCCACGTAGGGCTCTTCCCAGGCCTGCCCCTCTTGGGGAGCCTGGTAGCACTGGGCTGGTGCAACATCCTGTGGCTGCATCCTTTGCAGCCACTGTGTTCTGCCAGGGCCAGCACTCCCTCCAGGGCAGTGCTGCCTTTGTTTCTCCCTGAGGAGACACAAAGCACAATAATTAGGAATAGGCAAGCCCCATAACTGCAGCACCTGCTGTACTCATGCTCCTTGAGCGACATTTGTATATACTCATTTCCGTCAAAGCTGCTTCAGCTAGAGGCCCTGCATCAGCCCCAAGTTCTGAGACTCAGAACCGCTAAAGACAGGTCCCAGAAGCCCTTGGCAGTGTGCAGGGGACCCTTTGGGATGTGTCCCAGGAGCCAAGCCATGCATCGAGCACACTGCCAAGGGAAAATTTTGAAAGGACATATGCCAGGGGTCCATTTAGAGAAGGGTAGGCACAGCCAGTCCACACGTGGCCTGGACTGCCAACCTGGTCTGCCCTGACAGTGCTGAGGCTCACCGCCTCATCCTCCAGATGTGTTCACACTCCGTACATCTGAGCTGCTCCAGACAGTGACAGGCAGGAAGTATTGCAGCCACCAAGTCCTGTAATCAAGTTTCTGATTTTGATTTTGGAAGCTCTTACACTGTTTCCTACCTACCTGAGTGCGGCAAACAGTGGTCAAGCCTCTTACTCAGGTGAAGCTACCAGATTCCATGACTGGGTTCCTGCTGTGGTCTGAATGCTTGAGACTTTCCTTCTGACCACTAGAGAGTCTCACTCAGATGAAGACCACTGGTCAGAGTTTCTTTGATGTGTAATTTGCTTACTTTACTCTTTTTTGTGAAGATAACCAAGAAAGATCTGGAACCACACTTGAGTCAGAGCTTTATTTTAATGGGATGGATTTCCCTGGGCTCTGGGTGTTGACAGCATCAGCAAGACTTACTGAGAGGACCCTCCAGGGAACAAACATGCCCGGGTAGCAGGCTTGCCTGTGGGGTCACAGTCCCCCATGCAGAGTGCCTTGGCCATGCTTCTCCTCTGCTCCCACCTGGCAGGGTCTGCCCCATGGGCTCTAACCAGGGTATGTGTCCCCTGCTTGATTCACAGTATTGGGTCCCCCATTTCATCCCCCCAGCTTTTCCTTTGTCCTGCCTGACAGAGTGCCTTGACTGCTCTGTGACCTGGTCAGCTGCATGTTCCCCTGCAGGCTCAAACCCTGCTGGGGCCTTGCAACATCTCAGACACTGATAAACATGTCTAGGTTGTTGCCTGAAACACTGAAAGAGCTGATGTGTTGCTAAGCATGTGGAAACTGGCCCCGCTCCAGCCAAATTCCTTGCATCTTCATATAAACTCCACTCCCCACTCACCATGGCATGCTTAGGCAGAACCTCTTTCTGACTGTCCCTAGTGAGACCACACTGCAGCCCCCTCTGTATGTAAGTTTCCCTAACAAATGCTTTGGACTGACTACCCTGGCATTAAGTGCTTTTCCTTTGGAATCTCAGCTGGCTCTCATCCTGGGAAGGTTTAGGGCAGTCCCTTGCAGGAACTCTCCTGCCACCACTTTTGGGCTGACTCCAGACAAGTGTTCAGCCAACAGAACATTCAACATCAATCCTGGTTCTTCCCTGGCCTCTTATCAAGTTTAGTCAAATAACCTGCAATGGGAAACTACGTTCTTGGAGAAAAGGTGCACCTGGGTGTCTAGGGATTCGTTATGTCACTTCCATTTCACCACAAGGGTGGAGGCTCCTATGTCTGAGGCGCCGTGGACCCTGGCTCCTCCAGAGGCATCTCCAGCTCCCTTTACATGCTAAAGTAAATGAAAATGCAGGCTTAAATCAAATACTTTAATTAATCTAAAATATCCAACATATTATTTCAATATGTAATCAGTACATAAGTTATTCATGAGATGTCGCATTCACTTTTGTTCTTGTTTTCGTGTGTGTGTTTGTAGAGATGGGGTCTTGGTATGTTGCCCAGGCTGGTCTCAAACTCCTAGCTTCAAGTGATCCTCCTGCCTCAGCCTCCCCAAGTGTTGGGCTTACAGGTGTGAGCCACCATATCCAGCTCATTTGCTTTTGGGTTTTTTGTTTGTTTTTGAAACAGGGTCTCACTTGTTGCCCAGGCTGGAGTGCAGTGGTGCAGTCACAGCTCACTGCAACCTTGACCTCTCGGGCTCAAGCAATACTCCCACTTCAGCCTCACAAGTAGCTGTAACTACAGATGTGCACCACCATGCCCTGCTAATTTTTGTATTTTTTTGTAGGGATGGGGTCTCACTGTTTCCCTTGCTGGTTTTGAACTGCTGAGCTCAAGAGATCCACCAGCTTCGGCCTCATAAGGTGTGGTGGGATTTTTTGCATTACGTCTTGTACCAGTCCTTTGGCACCTCCGGGCATAACATATACAGTGCAGTGACCACGCCAGCCATGTGTGGCTTGTGGTTCCTATATCAGGCAGCACAACTCATGTGAGACATGATCACAGCTTTCACACTCCAAACATCTATCTTACATGCTCTGGACAACTTTTTAAAATGTATAGTTTCCCTAAACCTAAGCAGAGAATGCTTGACTAAATTTATTTTTCCCTCAATGACTCCAGACCATTACCATGACAAACATCACCCCTGTGTGCTTCTGGGGTCTTCTGTTTTCCCCTCCCTGCAGGTATGAGTGAGCCTGGTGGTGGTGGTCCCTACAGGCTATCTGGATGGGGTGGGGGACAGGCATCCAGAGGACCCAAGGCGCCTACTGCAGCTCACAGAGGCAGGCCCATGGCCTGCAGAACTCCACACCCGAGTCCTGTGGGAAATCTATGGCATCCATGCTCCCAGCTGGATCACTCCGACAAGACCCCTTATGTTTTTCACCCCAGATTCTGCCATTACCAGGGTAGCTGGAGCTCCATGTGGTCAGATGTTGTAACATGTGGGCATCAGAGATCTCTTAGCATTTCATCTGTGGCCTCTGCCTCTCACATTGCAGCACATTCCTGTGTGGCCCCAAGTCTGCCCCTCCCTTCCACCTCCTCCCCAGGTTTCCCTCTATTCCCACAGGGCCTCCATGCCCTTATGTCCTGGCCTTCTGCCACCCAGTCCATAGGACTGGTCCTGGGCTATGCTTCCAGGACAGAGCCCTCGAGCACATGACTCTAAGGGGCCCAGCACTCCAGGCCACTCCTGTCCTTCTGCTAGGGGCTTCCTCTGGCTTCTCTCAGAGCCCCCATTCACTTACATGCACCCCTGATCCTCCTGGCCCCTCTATTTCCTGCATTCCCAGTGCCACAACCCCCGCATACATCTTGACTGTGCCCCCTACCTCCCTCATCCTGCCTCAGGCCTAACAGCACCTGGACAGCACTCTGTCTTGCCCACTACCTCCCACCACCCCAACTCACACCTGTGAGGTCCTGCTGACCCCTCCTGTTCTACCCCATGTAACCCTTGCTGCTCTCTGGGATCTGAAGATTCCTCCTATCTCAATCACTGTCAGGGTTTTGTTGTTGTTGTTGTTTGTTGTTGTTGTTTGTTGTTGTTGTTGTTGTTGTTGTCTGAGACGGAGTCTTGGTCTGTTGCCCAGGCTGGAATGCAACGGCATGATTGACTCACTGTAACCTCCACCGCTCAAGCTCAAGCAATCCTCCCACTTCAGCCTCCCAAGTAGCTGAAACTATAGACAGGTGCCACCACGCCCAGCTGATTTTTTTTAAATTTTTTATAGAGATGTGGTCTTAGTATGTTGCCCAGACTGGTCTCAAACTTCTGAGCTCAAGGAGTCCACCTGCCTTGACCTCCCAAAGTGCTGGGATTGCAGGAGTGAGCCACTGCACCTGGCCTAGCCATTATGTTTTTTTTTAAAGACAGGGTCCTACTCCGTTGCACAGGCTGGAGTGCAGCGGCTCAATTTTCACTCAAACCATCCTCTCACCTCAGTGACTACAGGCATGCATCACCACAGCCAGCTAATTTAAAAAGAAAATTGGCCAGGTGTGGTGCCTCATGCCTGTAATCCCAGCACTTTGGGAGGTCGAGGCAGGCAGATCATGAGGTCAAGATATTGAGATCATCCAAGCCAACATGGTGAAACACCGTCTCTACTAAAAATGCAAAAATTAGCTGGGTGTGATGGTGCACGCCTGTGGTCCCACCTACTCGGGAGGTTGAGGCAGGAGAATTGCTTGAGCCTGGGAGGTGGAGGTGGCAGTGAGCTGAGATCACGCCACTGCACTCCAGCCTGGTGACAGAGCAAGACTCTGTCTCAAAAACAAGAATTATAATAGAGATATGGGGGGCCTCACTGTGTTGCCCAGGCTGGTCTTGAGCTCCCGGCCTCAGAAATCCTCCTGCCTCAGCTTCCCAAGTAGCTGGAATTAACAGGTGCAACTCACCACACCTAGCTAACTTTTTATTTTGAAATAAATAAGTTTCCACACATAATATAAGAACTTGCAGGCTGAGCATGGTGGTTCACACCTGTAATCTCAACACTTTGGGAGGCCAAAGTGGGAGGATTGTTTGAGGCCAGGAATTTAAGACCATCATGGGCAACATAGGGAGACCTCATTTCTGCAAAAAATAAAATTAGTCAAGCATGGTATAGTGCAACTATGGTCCCAGCTAATCAGGAGACTGAGGTGGGAGGATCACTTGTGCCCAGGACTTCAAGGTTACAGTGAGCTATGATTGTGCCACTGCACTCTAGCCTGGGGTAACAGAGCAAGATCCTGTCCCAGAAAAAAAAAAAAAAAAGAAAGAAAACTTCATACACCCTTCACCTAGATTTCCCAATTGTTGATGCTTTGCTGCATCTGCTTTATCCCACCTCTATTTTATGTGTTTTTTTTCCCTAAACCAATATGAGTAAGCTACAGGACATGATAGTTCTTGACCTCTTACAATTTCAGTGTATTTCCTAGAAGTGAATGCATTATCCTATATAGTCACAGTGCTTATAAACACATCAGGAAGTTAGTGTTGCCACCAGGCCACACCTACTCATCAGACCCCACTCAGGGTTCACCACTAGCTACCCACTCATGCCCGTTACCTGGCCAGGGTCCAGCACAGGCTCATCCATTCTGTGCAGTGATGTTTTTAGTTCCCTTCAGTTCCCTTCAGTCAGCAATGGCCCCTCAGCCTTTCTGTCTTTCCTGACCTTGACCCCTCCAAAGCATGTGGTTGCCCCTTGGGCTGTCTGATATTTGCTGGTGATTAGGCACAGCTTGGGCCTTGTTGGCAGGAGCACCTCAGTGGGACAACTACTGGTCCTTGCCAAGTGTCTCATCAGGAGGTCTGTAGTGCCCCTTTTCCCCATTACTGGTGATGTTAGCTTTATCACTGGGCTGAAAGGGTGTCAGCCACGTTTGGCCCCATAAAATCAGTACTTCCTGCCCAGATTAAATAGTAATGAGGCCAGGGTGGTGGCTTATGCCTGTAATTTCAGCACTTTGGGAGACTAAGGCAGGCATATCACTGGAGTTCAGGAGTTTGAGACCAGCCCAGGAAACATAGCAAAATTCCATCTGTACCAAAAATCTAAAAGTTCCAGGCATAGTAGTATGTGCCTGTAATTCCAGCTACTTGGGAGACTGAGTTGGGAGGATCACTTGCTCCCAGGAGATGGAGGTGGCAGTGAGCCAAGATCATGCCACTGTACTCCAGCCTGGGCTACAGAGATCTTATCTCAAAAAAAAAATAGTAATGAGTGCCTGGATAACATAACACGACCTTGTTTCTACTAAAAAGAAAAACATTAGCCAGGCATGGTGATGTGTGCCTATGATCCCAGCTACTTGGGAGGCCTAAGTCTAGGAGGTTGAGGTTGCAGTGAGCTGTGATCTCATCATTGCACTCCAGGCTGGGCAACAGACTAAGACCCTGTCTCGAAAATATTTTTTAAAAAATTGGTAATGAAGATTTGCAGGGAAAATTTATGGAGACTATGTAATTATCACTAGTATTAACATCTACTATTGATTCTCTCCGTTTTTCAAGTTGATTTTATTTTAGTTTGAGACAGGGTCATGTTCTCTCACCCCAGGCTGGAGTGCAGTGGTGCGATCTTGGCTCACAGCAGCCTCAACCTCCTGGGCTCAAGTGATCCTCCCACCTCAGCCCCTTAAGTATCTGGGACTACAGGCAGGCACCACCACACCTGGCTAATTTTTGTATTTCTTGTAGAGACAGGGTTTTGCCATGTTGCCCAGGCTGGAAATTTCTTACTTTTTAGAAACAGGGTCTCACTCTGTCATCTCAGGCTGGAGTGCCGTTGGGAAGATCATATGTCACTGTAGCCTCAACTCCTGGGCCCGAGACATTCTCCCACCTCAGCCTTCAAAGTGGCTAGGACTACAGGCACACGCCACCATGCCTGGCTATTTTATGTCTTAATGTTTTTGTAGAGACGGGTTCTCACTTTGTTGCCCAGGCTGGTCTCAGATGCCTGCTCTCAAGAAATCCTCCTCTCTTGGTCTCTCAAAATGCTGGGATTATAGGTACGACCCCCCATGCCTGACATTACAGTTGATTCTTGACCAAAGCAATTATCAATAGGGTGGTTGCAAAATGGTGGTTCTCTAACTTTACCCCTCCTATATTGATTAGTGGGTCAGTGGTCACTCTGTGGTAAGGAAGACTCCTTTTTTTTTATTTTGAGGTAAAGTCTTGCTCTGTCACCCAAGGTGGAGGGCAGTGGTGCAATCTCAGCTCACTGCAACCTCCGCCTCCCAGGTTCAAGCAATTCTTCTGCCTCAGCCTCTAGAGTAGCTGGGACTACAGGTGTAAGCCACTATGCCCAGCTTTTCTTTTTTTTTTTTTTTTTGTATTTTTAGTAGAGATGGGGTTTTGCCATGTTGGCCAGGTGAGTCTTGAACCTCAGACCTCAAGTGATCCATGCACTTCAACCTCCCAAAGTGCTGGGATTGCAAGCATGAATCACTGTGCCAGGCCTGGATGACTTTTCTCTTTGCTATTTATTTATTCTATCAGTGTGGGTCACAGGGATGGGGAGAGCTAGGCATTGTGCTGTCAAACAAGTCGTAATCTGTCCCTGCTGTTGTTAATTTTGATGTCCAGATTCCCCCTGGCCAGGCCTGTGGGAGCCCCTAACTTGGGCCTGTTTCCATGTCTCCCTCAGGAGACCAACCATGCCCTTTGCTTTCTACGGCTTCCACCACACTCACCTTCTGAAGCAACACATCTATCATCAAGTGTCTGTGAATACCAGACCATGCCTCTCATGAGCTCTGGAGGTCAGAAACTCTGCTCCAGGTGAGAGCTGAGCTGGTCACAGCTTCTGTTTAAAAAAAAAAAAAAACTGTTTAGCCAGCCAAGTGCTATGGCTCACACCTGTAATCCCAGCACTTGGGGAGGCTGAGGAGGGCAGATCACTTGAGGCCAGGAGTTTGAGACCAGCCTGGCCAACACGGTAAAATCCCATCTCTACTAAAAATACAAAAATTAGGCAGGCATGTTTGCATATGCCTGTAATCCCAGCTACTCAGGAGGCTGAGTCAGGAAAATCACTTGAACCCAGGAGACAGAGGCTACAGTGAGCTGAGATTATGCCACTGCACTCCAGCCTGGGTGACAGAGCAAGACTCCATCTCAATAAAAATTTTAAAGAAAAGAAAAGAAAAGAAACTTGAGCCGCTTTCCACTATGTGGGGCAGAGTCCCAAAGATGGCCCTTCAGCCTGGGGCTGATTCCAAAGTGTTGGGATTTTCCTATTATGACATTTAGAAAACATGAAAATAAATCTGCCCACCCTTCTAACTTATATGTCATTGATGGTGTTTTTCATCCCAGGATCCCCTGTCCATGGGAGTGGTTTTGTTTTGCCTGTGTTTATAAAATTGTTGCAGAGCCTTTCGGTTTCCATCTCCCATGTTGCTAAAGATGTTCCCTGTGATTAATACCATCATGTAGATATTAAGCCCTGCCCCTGTAGCATTCTTACAATACTGAATGGTGAGGGATCTGTGCAGCCTCCATGGGCCTTCCATTGATTCAGGGGATCCAAGCAGTAGGTGACAAGAGTCCCTTGTCTGCCCAGGGAAGGGGCTCCAGCCTCTCAGGATGGTATGTGCTGGCTCACTTCCTGAGTGCTGGACACCTCCCAGGTCCTGGCTGTCTTCTAGGCACACATCAGAGGGATTTGGCAGGTGCTGCTTCTGACCCTGGCTCCTGGGGCTGACCTGGTAGCCACAGCCTCACTGTTGACAGCCTGGGTTGAAGACAAGATAAGATTCTGTGTCCCACCTTGTACATAACTCCTAGAACGTGGGGTGCTGCACTTTTTGAAGCCTCTACGCCATTTCATAGCATCCTCAGGGACAGAATGACAGGAACCATTGCCCCTATTCACAGAGGGGACCATGGTATCCAGACAGCTCTAAGCTGCCTGGACCGTGGGCTGTGCTGGCCATGAAGAGGTCAGGAGACCATAACACAGACTTATAGAGCAAAACTGTAAGGTTCTGCTGTTTCCTGGACCAAAACGTTAATGCTTTTTCTTTTGAGATGGAGTCTGCTTCTGTCACCCAGGCTGGAGTCCAGTGGTGTGATCTTGCTTCACTGCAACCTCTGCCTCCCAGGTTAAAGTGCTTCTCCTGCCTTGGCCTCCCAAGTAGCTGGAATTCACAGGTGCTCCTCAATTACGCCCAGCTGATTTTTGCATTTTTAGTAGAGACAGGGTTTCACCATTTTGATAAGGCTGGTTCCAAACTCCTGACTTGAGGTGATCCACCCGCCTCAGCCTCCCAAAGTTCTGGGATTACAGGTGTGAGCCACCTTGCTCAGTGCTTTTTGTTTTCTCAATTAAGAAAAAAAATTAGGCGGGGTGATCCACCTGGATCACTTGAGATCAGGAGTTTGAGACCAGCCTGACCAACATGGTAAAACCCTATCTCTATTAAAAATACAAAATTAGCTGGGCGTGGTGGCACATGTCTCTAATCTCAGATACTTGGGAGGCTGAGATGGGAGAATCTCTTGAACACAGAGGCAAAGAGTGTGGTGAGCCAGATCACACCATTGCACTCCCGCCTGGGCAACAAGAGCAAAACTCTGTCTCAAAAAAATTTTTTTCATTATAAAATATACATAACATAAAATTTACTGACTTAACTATTTTCAAGTGTATAGTGAGTAGTATTAAATGCATTCACATTGCTGTGCATCCAATCTCCAGAATGCTTTTCATCTGACAAAACTGAAACTGAACTGACCCAAACGTGGGGCCTCATGCGTGTAATCCTAGCATTTTGGGAGGCCACATGGGGAAGGACTGTTTGAGGCCAGGAGTTCGAGACCAGCCAACATAGCAAGAAACTATCTCTTTTAATTTAAAAAAAAACTGAACCATTAAACAATTCCACACCCAGACCCTGGCAACCACTATTCTGCTTTCTGTTTCTGTGGATTTGATTCTTAGGTCTCACATCTAGAGTATTTATCTGCAGTACACAGTACTTATTTGAGTGTGACTAGCATGCTTCACTTAGCATAATGGGCTCAAGATTAATCCATGTTACAGCATGTGTCAGAATTTCCTTTCTTTTTAAAGCTGAATAGTGTTTCATTTGTGGAGGTACCACATTGTGTGTTGTGTTCATTCATCTCTCAGTGGACACTTGAGTTGCCTTTTTTTTTTTTTTTTTTTTTTGGAGACAGGGTATCACTCTGTTGCTGTTACCCAGGCTGGAGTGCAGTGGCACAATCTCAGCTACTGAAGCCTCAAACTCCTGGGCTCATGTGATTCTCCATCTCAGACTCCCACGTAGTTGGGACAGTCAGTGTGCCCCAACACACCCAGCTAATCTTTTTTGTAGAGACAGGTTTTCACTATGTTGACCAGGCTGCTCTTGAACTCCTGGCCTCAAGTGATCCACCCTCCTTGGCCTCCCAAAGTGCTGGGGTGACAGATACGAGCCACCGCGCCAGCTGTTGCCTTTTTACCCCATCAACAGTACCTTTTGAAGCTCAAGAGTGTTGATTTTGATGAATTCTCGTTGTCTATTTTTTTTCTTTTGTTGTCTGTGCTTTGGGTGTCATATCTAATGAATCATTGCCAAATCCAGTGTTATGGAGCTTTCTCCCATGTTTTCTTCTGAGAGTTTATGGTTTCAGTTCTTATCTTCGGGTCGCTTACCCACTTTGAGTTGTATTTTGGTGACGGTGTGAGGGAAGAGCCCAGCTTCACTGTTCTGCATGTGGATATTCTGTGTTCCCTGCTCTGCTTGTTGGAAACACTGTCCTTTCCCCACTGAATGGTCTTGGCACCATTGTTGAGGAAGATTTGACTAGCTAATGCTTTTTTGCAGGTTTTGTTGAAATGTGTCTTCAGCACTATTCCTTAGAAATGTGCCAAAAAATGCAGTCCCTTCACACCAAGGTATGTTTCCACAGTTTTTCTTCCCACCTCCTGCTTCTGCCTCTCACCCCCCACACTGCCAGCACTGACTCTTCATGGCCCCCATGTTCACCAGCAGCTTCCTGTCACCATGGCTGCCAGTGGTCACTGATGCCTCCTCCAAAGTGAAGAACCATGTCTACAGCCTGGAGGGCCAGGACTGCAAGTACACCCCAGTGTTCGGACCTGAGGCCTGCAGCATGGTGAGTGGGTTGGTGGTGCCTGTCCACAGGGCCTCTGGAGCCATGGGGCTGAGTAGAGCCCAGGAAGTGGTGTGCTCAGGCACGAAGGAGGGAGGCTGGGTATAGAGTTGATGCTACATCTCTTTTCCCCGCTTGAGTAAAGTCTGATTTTTTTTCTGATAATGAAGGCAGTGCATATTGGGAAATTTCACATTTAGAAGATCATCCTTTAGTCTTTAAAAGTCCTGTGGCAGAAGCTGCTCCTCTTGGTGCTCAGCAGTCTGGCTATGCATTGCTCTTAGGGCCCCCAGCCGGCCTGCCTGGGTGGCAGCACAGGCCCATCCTGCCAGTGACCTGCCTGTGCCTCCCTTGCAGGTCCTGTACCTCACTCAACTCATCACACAGGCTAAGCACACAGCCAAGTCCATCTTGGACCAGTGTGCAGAGAGCCTAGCCTACCACTCCTTCCTGTCATGGCTAGGCTTTGGCCCCATGGCCACCAACGGCTCCTACCCAGCCAACGACCTGGATGAGATGGGGCAGGACAGTGGCTGGAAGATAGATGAGTACCTGGAGAAGGCCCTGGAGTACCCGCACCAGATATTCCTGGTACGAGCTATGGGGCCTGCCCGATGGCCATCGGGGACCCCTTTCCAGAAAGATCCACTCCCCCTCAGCCCATGGGGACCCCAGTACCACTCCCAGACCCCACACAGATGGACCCAGTGTTGTGGAAGGCAGGCCTACACCTCAAGCATCATGTCTGGGTCCCCTTGTTGCCACTAACAGAGGCCAGTGGGGTGAAGACCAGTCCCCTCCCTTCACCTTGATGCTGAGAGCAGAGGTGCTTCTATCTGGCAGCTCAGTGAAGTGCAGCTCACACAGTTCACACTCACCTTGGGCACCACCCAGAATGAGACTAGAAGGAAGCAGCTCTCTACTGCATTGTAGGTGAAAACAGATTCATTCTCACGCCCCTGGGTTGGTACCAGGTGAGAGGCCTATGTCTCAGAGGTGAATGGGCCCTGACCTCTCCCCAGCTCCCTCGTCCTCCTTAAGCAGAGGCTGCTCAGCTCCTCTGAGTTGTGTGTGGGGCTGTGTTTTCTGACCTGACCCTGTGACCTGGGTTTCTAGATCATCAATGGGCTGTGAAGGTTTGAAATTGAGTGCCAGAGGGACCCGGAGCTGCAGCCCATCCAGATCTATGAGATCACCAGCTTGATCCATGCACTCTTCCAGCTGTCATCTGCCATTAACCACAGAGTAAGTGGGCAAAAGGGCCAGCCTGCCTCTTCAGAGAGGGTTCTAGATGCTCCTGCCCAGGGTGCCATCCCAGGTGGCCTATGAGGATGGGGCACTGCTGTCCTGAGGCCTGTGGTGCCACCTCCCCATGCCCCCCTGCCACTGTCTCTGCTTCAGTTTGCAGGCCAGATGGTGACTCTGTGTTCCCAGGACAACTTCCTCTGCAGTTTCTGTTGCTACCACCTTGCAGCACCTGCTGAGCCCCATGGGGCAGAGGCAGGTAGCTGGCCACGCTCTCCATCCCAGGCTCAGCTTTCACTTCCTGGGCAGCTACTGGACACTGCTCTGGCTGCTGCTGATCTTCTTCGTGGCCTCTCTGTTCTGTGTTGGGACCCTCCCCTGGCGCTGCTGCTCACCCTGGGCTATGTCCTCTATACCTCAGCCATGACCTGCTGACTGAGCAAGAGAAGCTGCACCAGCCCTGATGGCATCAGCCACTGTCTTCAGAGAAGGCTGGGGTATTTGCCACACAGCCCCACCCTAGGGCCTGAGAGGACCTGGGAGGCCACTCCAGGCAGGAACATGGTCATCTTGGGTCTTCTGTTGGGGGGTTCCTGCAGACATAAAGGCCTCTGAAGGAAATGGAACCCAGAAGGAAGGGCTGGCGGGGGCAGCAGGGAAGGCGTGGTTACCAGGGCACAGGATCCACACTCTGTGAAGGTGCAAAGCTCGGTGCTGGCCCCTCCCTCCCGCATCCAAGGACTTGCAGCCGAGCAAGCTCTAGGGGCCTTTCTTCTAGTGCCCATTTGGGTATTCTGTTGTGCCAAGCTTGGGAGCCAGCATGCAGACAGATGCCTGGGCCCGGCCTTCCCATTGGCTGGCCTTAAGGGGGGCAGAGTGGGTTGTGGCACCTCTTCTCCTGTGGGACCAGGAGGGTGGCACAACCTCCATTCCAAGGAATAATCAAAGTTTCTAAAAGAACCCTGAAAAAATTAGAGTGGCTCTCAGCTTATACATAAGATGCAAGAAAAAAAAGAGAGAGTGACTTTCCTCGAATTCTTCACTGTGAAGGACATTCTTCATGTTTTCTCAGCTGTTCCAAGGCTAAGCCACAGAGTTCCATGTCGGAGGAACCTAAGACCCTCTCAGAGCTTGGGTGCTTCACTGTAGACCCCAAGCCATCAAGCACATCACCCAGAGTGGCAGCCAGCATTGCAGACCCCTGTGCCTTGTCACAGATGGGTGCTGGTCCTCAGGCGTTTGGAACACTGCTATGTTGATGGGTCAGATCCTGCCAGCTTCTGCTCTGCAGCCAAAGATGGCCAGAAGCATCATTGCTTCATTGACATCAAGTGCTCTAAGACACAGCAACAGTTTGATGGTACTTAGGTATTCAAAATGTACGACAACTACAGATTCCCAGACAGAAGCCAGCATGGAGTCTCTCACACCTTCATTTACCAGGGAGAATAGCATCTCTGCATCTCTGTAGTGATTTTCAAACCAAGCCTTTGTTTTTGGTGTGGGGTCTTGGGGTTCATTTTAATGTTTTTCAAATTGTGAATGTTGGGCTTTGTATTTTGATGTAAATTCAGACTAATGGCATTTTAGGGCCTGTGACCAAAAATCAAACCAAGCTTGTAACTCGACCATGGATTTGAATAACTCTGTCCTTCCTTCTGAGACTTCCAATGCCTGGGCTCAGTCTCTAGGAGGTTCACCTGCACGGGGTCCCTGAGCATGCGGAGGCTGCAGGAACAGCCACTGGGCACCCTGTCTGCCCCTCCCCACAGTGTCCACCAGGGCAGAGCCTCTGGCTTCCTTTGCTTTCTTTGCTCAGGGACACAGTAGACTCAGCAGAAGCAAAACCAAGGTGCACATTAACACTGAAGTGCCTGTGACAGAAAGGGTGAGGGTACCTGCTGGGTCTGAGCCATGTGAATTTTGCCTTCTACTCAACATTGACATTAGCCTTAATATGAAAAGCTGGGGGCCCATCCAGGCCCAGTGGCTCACGCCTGTAATTCCAGTCCTTTGGGAGACCAAGGCAGGGAGGATCACTTGAACCCAGGAGTTTAAGCCCAGTCTGGGCAACATAGCAAGACCCTATCTCTACAAAAGATTCAAAAAGTTAGGTGTGGTAGCTCACACATGTGGTCCCAGCTACTCAGGAAGCAAAGATGGGAGGATCACCAGGGCCCAGGAGGTCAAGGCTGCAGTGAGCCATGATCACACCACTGAACTCCAGCCTGGGCAACAGAGTGAAACCCTGTCTCAAAGAAAAGCTGACCACCTGGAACATATGCCATGAGGTCTATGGCTTCCAGAAGTCCTGAGGATCATGGGAGTGGCTGGGGGCTGAACTCTGCACTCAGCTCCAGGGCAGCGTCTGGCCAGGAGCAGGGGCAAACACAATTTACTGAATAGAGAACCAAGAACAACAAAGCCAAATGAGGGGGCAGGGTCTTGGTAGTCAGGACCTGGACAGCAATGGCTGCAAGGCCAGCTGGCACTAAGTGGCTCCTGCCTGGGGAGTGAGGGCAGTAGCAGGCAGTTGGGTTCCAGCTACCTCCAGGTAGTGGGGTAGGGACCTCACCAATAATATAGGATTTAAATTTTGCCAAGAGCTCTCACTGCAGGGAAAAGGGGACTGCTGGGACAAGAGCAGAAGCAAAATGCAGTAGGGGGCCCGGCCAGAAGGTACTTGGTGGGGTTCTTCCAGGGAAGGCCTGAAGTTAGGGCAACTCAGAGGAAGTAGTTCTGTCTGGGAAACAAGGAGGAGCAAGCTCTGGGGGCATCTAGGAGAAAGGCCCATGGCTGGGGTCTGAGGAGGCCAGACTGGGGGCTGGAGCTCCTGCACATTCTCATTTCTCCCCCTCTGGACACCTCCAGAGTGGTGTGTCCTAATTGCTACTGTCACCTCCTCAAGTCCTAGGATGCACTCAACTTTTTGCCATTGGGCCACACTCCCCTGTTAACAGACCAAATCCAGATGCTTCTTCAGACCACATGTCCCAGAGCCTCTGGCAGCACAGCTTCAGGATATTCTGACACCACCCCTGCCCCTGCACCTCCAAATCCCCCTTCTCACCCCCAGGCCACGCTGTTCCCCTGGAGCTCATTCGTGGCCAACTCTTCCATGATCAACACATTCTACCTCTAGGAGGTACCAGTGCCCCCATGACCTGAGGTAACTCAGATTCTTATCACCTTGTGCAGGCAACCCACAGGCAGAGGCCCTGTGCAATCAGGAGAAATCTATACCTTTCCACTTGGACATCCAAGGGCAAGTTAGATCCCTTGAATGGCCAGCTCTCACTAATAACCCTGACATTTCCAATATAAATGAGAGAGTACTCTATTTTTTTGCGACAAGTTCTCGCTATGTTGCCCAGTCGAGAGTATAATGCACCATCATGGCTCACTGCAGCCTCCAACTCCTGGGCTCAAACAATCCTCCTACATCAGCATCCCACATAGCCAGGACTATAAGCATGCACCACCACACCCTGCTAATTTTTAAATTTTTTGTAGAGACAGGGTCTCACTGTGTTGCCAGACTGATCTTGAACTCCTGGGCTCAAGTGATCTGCCCACCTCTGAATCCCAAAACACTGGGGTTACAGGTGTGAGCCACCACACTGAAGAGAGGACTCTTATGTAACCTTCACTTTAAAAATTAAGCTAGCTTCCCTTCACTCTCAAAACCAGAATTCTTAGCACAATTTTCTCAAGTGACAGGGGCCAAAATAGATCAATTATTTCCCAATCAAGAATTTCTAATTTTGGCCAGATGTGGTGGCTCACGCCTGTATTCCCAGCACTTTGGAAGGCTGAGGCACGAGGATCACTTGACGTCAGGAGTTTGAGACCAGCCTGGCCAACGTGGTGAAACCCATCTCTATTAAAAATACAAAAATTAGCCAGGCGTGGTGGTGCTTGCCTCTAATCCCAGCTACTCGGGAGGCTGAGGTAGGAGAATCACTTGAACCTGAGATGCAGAGGTTTCAGTGAGCTGAGATCATGCCACTGCATTCCAGCCTGGGTGACAGAATAAGACTCCTTCTCAAAAATCAGTCAATAATAAAAGTGATATATTGGCAGCTAGCAATGTATCAAAAGTGATAAATTGATGGGCCACACCTGTTGCACTAAAGTGCTAATTGAATGCAGACTCCAGAGAGATGTAACTTCCTGGGCATGTGCATTAATAGACAAAATGGTGGAGTATGACATTCTGGGGGCACCCCACCAAAAGAGAGAAGAAAGCCTCAGATGGGCATGTGTACAGTTTCCTAAATACACTACATGTGCTTATCTCCCAAGGGTAAGGAGGACACTGTGCATGTGGGCAGCCCACCCTATAGGAAGGATCATGGGAAAGGGGCCAGTCTTTAAAGTCCTAGGATCACTGTTAAATACATTTGACCTTCACCTGCCCACTTAGGTCTCTTCCAAGTGTGCTTTCCTTTATTTTTTGTTCTAAGGCCTTTAAAAATAAGCTTCCACTCCTGCTCTGAAACTTGCATAGGTCTCTTTTTTTGCTTTGTGCCTCTCAGTTGAATTCTTTCTTCTGAGGAGGCAAGAATTGAGGTTGCTGCAGACTCATATAGATCCACTGCTGGTAACTCAGACACCTTCCACTGCTAAAATTATGACTTTGTTATTGTGTTTATTTGGAGGTTAAATATGGTTTAAGGAGATGTACATGTGTGTCAGGTAGAAAAAGGGTGAACTTGTGATGGTTAATTCTGTATGTCAACTTGTCTGGGCCACTGGATGCACACATATCTGGTTACACATTATTTCTGGGTGTGTCTGTGAAGGTGTTTTCAGAAGAAATTAGCATTTAAATTGGTTGTGAAATCACCCACACATGCATTTCCAGAATAGCTTCCCTGTAGCTTGCAGGAACCAGACTGGGCAATAAGAGCCCATCCTCTAAATACTGGGCATCTGTGCTCTGATTGATGATGGCTGCTTCTGATTGTGAAAGTGCAGTCAAAGAGAGAGGCAGCCAGTGCTGCAATCACCACTGCCATGTTTGCAACCTCCCTTCTCAACAACGTTGAGATTCACTCAGGGTGACTGGCAAAATATTAGGGAAATATTAGGGAAAGTTATAGATTATAATATCAAACCTTTTGTAAGTCCAAAAAGTTTTATTGGAACAGGCCAAAGACAGTCGGTTCATCATGTTAGGGAAAAGATAGTGACGGTAAAAGGCTTTCCCAGTTTAAGTCTGTTTACCCCACTTCCCTTTGTCTCTAACTGTTTAGTCATGTAAACTTTGTGCTCAATGGCCCTCTCAGGGGGAGGTCAAAGGGGAATTACCAGTTAATGGTGTTTACTCTGGGCCCCAGAACCTAAAGCTTTTGTTATTCATAAAATCAATCTTTTAACCATGTTAATTATCTGCAAGCATGTTGACTTAGAACCTCTGTTATGAAACCTTTACTGAATAAATGTGTGGATGTACAGGAAGTCTTGGTTGACTAGCTGTATTTTGCCCTCTGAAAGCAGCCAATGACCATCCCTAGCCCATTTGAATCACTGAGCCAGGTGTGAGAGTGCATTTATTCATCTGTCGTTGAGTCAGGGTCTTCGGGGCAGACTTCCACATGTGGTGATTGACGTCTCACTCAACCCTCACCCCTTTCTGGGGACACACCTTCCAGGAAGTTTTTATGGATCAGCACCTCCTCCTGCCTTCATTTTTCTTTTTCTTTTCTTGGGTGCCAAATATTTACGACTAGAATATTCAAAAACAATGATATACCAGGAGTGGCTCACACCTGTAATCTCAACACTTTGGGAGGCTGAGGCAGAAGGACTGCTTGAACCCAGGAGTTTCAGACCAGCCTGGGCAACAAGGCAAGACAAAAAATTTAAAACTTAGCCAGGTATGGTGATGTGTGCTTGTAATCCCAGTTACTAGGGAGGGTGAGGCAGAAGGAGGACTTGAGCCCAAAACTTCCAGGCTGCAAGTGAGCTATAATCACACCACTGCACTCCAGCCTAGGTGACTTCCTCTGCACTTTTAAGGTATCCTCCCTCCCATTCCTTATAATATTGCTGCCATTCATTCCAGTTATTCTTAAGCCATAATTACTGAATACATGTTGCTATTATTTTGAGCAATCTGTCATCTTTTAAACTAAAAATAAGGACAACACGTGATTCTATTTTATCTTCATGTATTCCTTCTCTAATGCACTCCTTTTTTTTAGATCCAAATTTCCTATATCATTTTCTTTCTTTTTCTGAGACAGGGTCTCTCTCTGTTGCCCAGGCTGGAGTGCAGTGGTGTGATCATGGCTTATTGCAGCCTCAACATTCTAGGCTCAAGCGATCCTCCCACCTCAGCCTCCTGAGTAGATGGGACTACAGGTGTGCAGCACCACACCCAGCTAATTTTATTGAATGATTGAGATAGTGTCTCACTCTGCAGCCCAGGTTGGAGTGCAATAGTGTGATCACAGCTCACTGCTGCCTCGATTTACTGGGCTCAAGCAATCCTCCTACCTTAGCCTCCCAAGTGTACCTACAGGTAATTTTTAATTTTTATGTAGAGATGGGATCTCCTATTTTGCCCAGGCTGGTGTTGAACTCCTGGGCTCAAGTGATCCTCCTGCACCAGATTCGCAAAGTGCTGGAATTACAGATATGAACCACTGTATCCAGCCCAATTTTAGAACATTTTCATCACTCCAAATGAAAACTCTATTTCCTTCACAGCACCTTTGGCCCTTGGCAATCACTAATCAACATTTTATCGGTAGTAGGCTAAATAATAGTCCTTAAAGAAATCAGGTCCTATTCCCCAAAACCTGTAAACATTACCTCATTTGGGAAAAGGGTCTTTGCAGGTGTGATTAAGTTAAAGATCCTGAGATGAGATGGAGGGTTACCCTGGATTATGCAGTTACAGCCTAAGTGCAATTGCATGTATCCTCATAAGAGGGAAGCAGAAGTTCACACTCACAGATGGGAACGCGATGTGAAGATGGAACACAGAGAATTTTTTTTACCCTGTGATACTGACCTTGAAGACTGGAGTGATACAGCCACAAGCCTAGGAGTACCAGTAGTGACCAAAAGCTGAAAGATGCGAGGAACAGATTCCTTTTCTATAGCCTCCCTGCTGCCACTGTGATTTTTACCCATGGACTTTGAGTTTGAACTTCTGGCTTTGAAAATTGTGAGAGATTAATTTTTTTTTGAGACAGAGTCTTGTTCTATTGCCAGGCAGCAGTGCAGTGGTGCAATCCTGGCTCACTTAAACCTCTGCTTCCTGGGTTCAAGTGATTTCTCCTGCCTCAGCTTCCTGAGTAACTGGGATTACAGATGCATGCCACCACACCCAGCTAATTTTTGTATTTTTAGTAGAGATGGGGGTTTCACTATATTGGCCAGGCTGGTTTTGAACTCCTGGCCTCAAGTGATGCAGCCGCCCTTGCCTCCCAGTGTGCTGGGATTACAAGCATGAGTCACTGTGCCCAGCCCCCTTTCACTTTGATTGTCACCTCCAATTCCTCAAAGTTCATGTCTTGTCCCACTGCATCTGTGGCAACTCCTCCCAACGGACCTGTCTCTAGTTCCCATTCCTACCCCCACACCCTCACCAGCTCCCCAAGTCACACAACTGCCAATGAGCATGGGAAGCAACCTGGGTTATACCCCTGCCCACCTCAAGGGCCTCAAGCCTCGCTCCTCACCAGCAGGGCAGGCTGCCTGTCCAGGAGCCTGCTGAGGTTCTCCTGTGCCTGCCCCGCACTCTCTCTTCAGAGCCCCAGGGAAGGTAACCTGCTGCCTTGCACGGTGCCTGACCATCCCTTCAGGCCTGCTAGGGCCTCCCACCCTGCTTTCATCCAGGCACCCCTGCTGTCTGCTGCACAGAAACCCTGTAGCCACCTCACCAGTGTCTGTGGCACCTCCTGGAGGAATCCCTGGTTCCTATGCGCCAGCCCCACTATACTATTAACACCCTGAGAGCAGAGACAACAGGCTCCACCTTTGTGTACAGCAAGTAAGCATCACTGCCAGGCAAAACAACTGGCTCTTTTAGCACAAGGAGTGGTACCACCATGCATCTTGATGAGACATGATGTGCAGAACGGACAATCAGCATGGCAGCCATGGGGGAATCAGGCCACACACAAGCACATCCAGGCAGCAGAGGCCAGGGTGCCTGGGGGAAGGTGTGTGCTTGAGCAGGTGGCTGAATCTGGCAGGAAGCAGACAGGGGAAGGGCCTGGGCTCAAATTCCAACCTGGCCACTGGCCAGCTCTGGGTTTTGGGAGAGGCACTCCCTCTCTTAAACATGGCCTCTTTATAAAGAAGGGTTCTGAGGGGCTGTGGCCAGGATGAAGGTACACAGAGAGGGCCAGGCAGTAAGGACAGGCCCAGGTTGGCCGGGTCTGCAGGGCTACTGTCCAGCAGGCGCCTGTGGTTCCTCACCTCCTTCCTGTCCCCAAATTGGGAAACTCTGTCAATGGAAGTCCAGTTCCAGTCCTTGTAATCTGAATGAGACTAGGACAAAGCAAAAACCTGGCTAACCAAGCATCCTAGGGAAGGAGCAGAGGGCATCAAACTCAAACCCTGGTTAAGGCTGGTAAGGCCTGAGGCAAGCGGCCTAGTTGCTCTCACCGTACCTGGCAGCACATCCTAGTCCTTTTTTTGCACAGAGAGTGAAGACAGTGCTGACCTCATGGGTGGCTCTGAGGATGATAGTAGTTAGTATTATAAGGCACTAGACACATAGGAAGTGCTAAGTATACATTAAAGAACTAAGTCAGGCACCAACCTGCCCAGCTGCACAGTAGGACAGCATCCCGAGAAACCTCTGCCATGCATTGTTATTGTTGCCCTCCTCCCCAGCAGATGGAGCAGTGAGCATGTGCAGCTCCCTCAGGCACAGCTACTGGAGTGCTGAGTCCCCTGCAGTGTACCCTGAGGCCAACTCCACAGCCTGTAGGAAGGGTGTTCACACAGGCGTGTTAATGAGGCATGAGCTGGTCTCCCCACCCTCACTCCTGCTCCACTCCATGACCCGACTCTTAATATGTCCTTGTCCTCTTGAAAAGCTCCTTCCTGAAAACCAGCTTCCATGACATCAAGAGCTTCAGCTTAGATTACTGAATAATGGGTGCCAAGCGGAAACAGACCCTGGAGGATAAGAAGCCATCTTCAAGGTCACAGCCCAAGCTAAGCTCTCAGTTGAATGTGACTTCAGCTTCACCACATAGAGCAGAAGCACCACCCACTTAAGCCCCATCAACCATTGTTACTTGAAGTCACTTAGTTTAGGGGTTGTTTGTTGAGTAGTAGATAATTGAAATACCCTAAAAGAGAAATTCTATGATCCAAGTGTTAGAGGTCATTTAATGCCAATAATAGTTTAAGTTAGCAAAGCAGGACAATCTCAGCATCCCATTTCTTTACATCACGGTCCTAAATATATTTCTTTTCTTTTCTTTTCTTTTCTTTTCTTTTCTTTTCTTTTCCTTTCTTTTCTTTTCTTTTCTTTTCTTTTGAGTCAGGGTCTCACTGTGTGGGCCAGGCTGGAGTGCAGTGGCACAATCATGGGTCACTGCAGCTTCAACCTCAAGTGCTCAAGCAATCGTCTCCTCTGAGGCTTCTTAGGACTACAGGCATGTGCACCACTATGCCCAGCTAATTTTAAAAAAATTTTTGTAGAGACAGGGTCTCACTATGTTGCCCGTGCTGGCCTAAATATATTTCTATAGTCTACATTTTATACCAATTAGTTATATAATTCCATGCTTAGTTAATAATACATCATTTTAAGAGGTAAGCACAGATAGTTAGACTCTGCTCTCTGACCTTAGTCATTTCAATCCATTAGTTTTCCCTGAGTCTTCGGTACCAAGAGACCTATTTTGCAGATCAAACTCAGCTGTTTTATTAAAAATGACATAATAGAGGAATGCAGTTGGTGTTCTAAGAATGTTTTATGTTTAAGCTTTTTTTCTAATGATAAAACTAATACATGGTTACTTTTTAAAATCTGGGAGAAAAAAAATTATAAACAAGAAACACCACCATTATTCTATCTTTTTAAAGGAACAATCAGTTAATGTTTTAAATTCTAGCATTTAAAGAAATCAGGCCAGGTATAGTGGCTCATGCCTATAATCCCAGCATTTTGGGAGGCCAAAGCAGGTGGATCACTTGAGCTCAGGAGTCCAACACCAACCTGGGCAACATGGCAAAACCCCATCTCTACAAAAAATACAAAAATCAGCCCAGCAAGGTGGTGTGTGCCTGTAGTCCCAGCTACTTAGGAGGCTGAGGTGGGAAGATTGCTTGAGCCCAGGAAGTCGAGGCTGTAGTGAGCCATAATCACACCACTGCACTCCATTCAACCTGAGTGACAAGAGCAAGATCTGGTCAAAAAAAATCAATCAATTATAGGCTGGGGATGGTGGCTCATGCCTGTAATCCCAGTACTTTGGGAGACTGAGGCGGGAGGATTGCTTATGCCCAGGAGTTCAAGACCAGCCTGAGCAACATGGCAAGACCCCTTCTCTAGAAAAGCTTTAAAAAAATTAGCCAGGCATGGTGGCAGATGCCTGTGGTCCCAGCTATGAGAGAGGCAGAGGTGGGAGGATCGCTTGAGCCTGGGAGGTTTGAGGCTGCAGTGAGTTGTGACTGCACCACTCCACTTCAGCTTAGGTGAAGAAACAACACCTTGTGTCAAAAAAATAATGATAATAAAATATAATAAAGAAATCACAAATAGTTTTGGATGCTGCATGTTACCACTGGGTAAAAGGCTGTGTTAGCATGGTACTGGTACCAAAACAGATGCATAGACAAATGAAACAAAACAGAGACCTCAGAAATAACACCACACATCTACAACCAACTGATATTTGACCAAAAAAAAAACAAGTAATGAGGAAAGATTCTCTATTTAATAAATGGTGCTAGGAAAAACTGGCTAGCCATATGTAGAAAACAGAAACTGGACCCCTTTCCTCACACCTTATATAAAAATTAACTCAAGATGGATTAAAGACTTAAATGTAAAACCCAAAACTATGAAAATCCTGGAAGAAAACCTAGGCAATACCATCCAGGACATAGGCATGGGCAAAGACTTCATGACTAAAACACCAAGAGCAATTGCAACAAAAGCCAAAATTGACGAATGGGATCTAATCAAACTAAAGAGCTTCTGCACAGCAAAAGAAACTATCATCAGAGTGAACAGGCAACCTACAGAATGAAAGAAAATTTTTACAATCTACCCCTCTGGCAAAGGTCTAGTACCCAGAATCTACAAGAAACTTAAACAAATTTACAAGAAAAAAACAAACTGCATCAAAAAGTGGGCAAAGGATATGAACAGACACTTCTCAAAATTAGACATTTATACAGCCTACAAACTTATGAAGAAAAAGCTCATCATCACTGGTCATTAGAGAAATGCAAATCAAAACCACAATGAGATACCATTTCACCCCAGTTAGAATGGCACATGTTCTCACTCATAGGTGGGTGTTGAACAATGAGAACACACGGACACAGGGAGGGGAACATCACACACTGAGGTCTGTGGCGGGGAGGCACTGGGAAGGGACAGACAAGAGTAGGGAGTTAGGAAGGGATAACATGGGGAGAAATGCCAGATATATGTGATGGAGATGGAGGCAGCAAACTACATTGCCATGTATGTACCTGTGCAACAATCCTGCATGTTCTTCACATGTACCTCAGAACGTAAAATGCAATAACATATATATTTTAAAAAAAGAATGGCAATTATTAAAAAGTCAGGAAACCACAGATGCTGGTGAGGATGTGGAAAATAGGAACGGTTTTACACTGTTGGTGGGAGTATAAATTAGTTCAACCATTGTGGAAGAGGCAGTGTGGATCAACTGGTATTTCTAGTTCTAGATTCCTCACAAATTCTTCAGGAATCTAGAACTAGAAATACAAATTGACCCAGCAATTGCATTACTGGGTATATACCAAAAGGATTATAAATCATTCTACTATAAAGGCACATGCACACATACATATGTTTATTGCAGGACTATTTACAATAGCAAAGACTTGGAACCAACCCAAATGCCTATCAATGATAAACTGGATAAAGGAAACGTGGCACATATACACCATAGAATACTATGTAGCCATAAAAAAGAATGAGTTCATGTCCTTTGCAGGGACATGGATGAGGCTGGAAACCATCATTCTCAGCAAATTGACACAAGAACAGAAAACCAAACACGGGTATTCTCACTCATAAGTGGGAGTCTAACAATGAGAACACATGGACACGTGGGCGGGGGGGACATCACACACTGGGGCCTGTCAGGGGGTGGGGAGCAAGGGGAGTGAGAGCGTTAGGACAAATCCCTAATGAAGGTGAGGCTTAAAACCTAGATGACAGGTTGATGGGTTCAGCAAATCACCATAGCACACATCACAGGTATACCTATGTAACAAACCTGCACACTCTGCACATGTATCCAATAACCTAAAATTAATTAATTAATTAATTAATATAAAAGGCTGTGTCACCAATTTCTGAAAGAATGTATCCTGAATCTGCTCACTTTTCACCACCTCCATCACTACTTCATCCTCAGTCCAACACATTATCTTCCACCTGGCCTGTGGCAATAGCTTCCTACTAATCTCATTCTTGCCCCCTTCTCCCATGGTGTATTGTTTTAAAAGATGGTTCATTACAAAATTTTTCATAATACTAAAATATATACAAAAAGAACTAGTAATAGCCCCTTACTATCAGTCCAGATACAGCAGTTATCAAGATTCTGACATTTGCTTCATCTCTCCCAAACATTGTCATTTCACCCCAACACATTTCAGTGTGTATCACTATAATAGATATTTTCTTTAATAATTACAATGTAATCACTTATTAGTCATATCAATTCTTGACATTATCTAATATTGAGTCCATAATTCAATTTCCCCAATTTTCTCAAAAATACTTTTTACAGGCTGGATGCCATGGCTCATGCCTGTAGTCCTAGCTCTTTGGGAGGCTATGGTCAGAGGATTGCTTGAACCCAGGTGTTCAAGACCTGTCTGGGCAACATTGAGACCCCATGTTTATTTTTTTTAAAAAAATGAGACAGAGAGACAAAAGGAAAAAATATACTTTTAATAGTTGGTTTGTCTGATTCAGAAACCAAACAAGACCCACACATTACATACATCTTTAAGTCTCTTCTGGCTTTAGTTTATTCTTAACACCAAACCTACAATGAAACTTTAAAACAAGATCCCATCACTTTTCAAGAGTTTCCCATCTCACTCTGAATAAAATCCAAATACCTTGCAAGGCCCTAGAAGATATGGCCCTGACTAAGCTCTCCAACTTCATGCCCCCTCACTCACTCTCATCACTCCACTTGAGATACACAGATCTTCTTGTTGTTCTTCCTCAATATGCCAGGCCCATGCCTATCTCAGGGGCCTCTACACATGCCATTTCCTGCCTGTCATGCTCTTCTGCCACATCTTTACATGTCTTGCTTATTTATTTTATTCAGGTATCAATTCAAATACCACCTCCTTAGAGATGATTCCCTGATCAGTACCTAGAATAGTCCCCCACCAAACACACACAAAATCATGTTTCTATTGCTTTACTCTACTTCATCTTCATACTTATCAATGCTTGAAACTGCTTCTGTCTCCTCCACTAGAATGTAAGCTCTATGAGGACAGCGATCTCATTGTTTTATCTATACTATATCACCAGCTCCTAGGATACAACCTGGCATGTAGAAGGCCCTCCATAATGTAGAAGAAAGATGAATGAATATGTGCAGACATAGCTGTCTATACTTGAGGCTACTGCATGACGTGCCCAGGACTCACATAAGTAAGTTTGGGTGGGAAGTTTCCATTTGTATACAGTGAACTAAGATCACAAGCATGCCACAAAATAAGTAAGCCAGGAAAAAATCTTTCATGAGGGATGTTATTGAAAGGCATAATATACCCAGTGAGGAGCCAAGCTAGCTGGTTGCATTAATAGCTTAACTGCCCCAGCACATAGAAGTAGCACCACCTGCTGTTACTTTTTGAATTGCAGCTACAGGAGTCCAAGAGAAAATGACTTAATCAGGCTGTTGTGAGTTTGTCATCATGAGAGAGAGGTCATCTTTTGCAAAACCAAATAAAATTAATGAGCAGCAAGTGGCCAACCTAACTGTCTGAACTAGCTGGCCAAACTTCCCAGCACGGACTCTTCCCATCAACTTGTTCATACTTTCTCTTCAGCAGAGTTTATTTCTGGACTTCTGCTCTTCTGCCTACCTATTTATTAGATGCTCAGCTCAAGTCCCATCAAGTCCATAGAAACCTTCCCACAGTGGATTTTACTCTCTGTCTTCTGATCTTCCACAGTATATTTTTCTAACAGAAATATTTTGATACAGGAATTTATTGCTCAACTATTGATGTTTAGTTTTTCATGAGAGTTGTCTCATCCTTCATCCACTCAAACAGGTCATAAGCTCACCAAAAACAAACATGTATGGATATAAATTCTTATTAGAGGAATGTAACTCATAAAATTATATAAATATAGTATATGTTCACAATTATATGACTGTGGTGTGAACTAAAAAGATATTCATGATTAAGTGAATTACCTAGAAATGTCTGATGATATGAAATCAAATGAATAAAAATCTTAAAAACAACTATCAAAGGATTAGAAATAATCTTTCATAAGTCTTCATACAATGTAAGATGATGCAACCATAAACATTTAAGAATGATCTTAACACACTGTTACAGAATAAACTCAAGTGTATATGACTAAGTTTAAAAAGCAAGGTACAATTTTATTTTAATAATGAAGCAAGGTACAGAAGAATGTATATAATAAACCACCATTTGTGAACAAAATAGAAAAGGAAAAGCAAAAATACACACATGCATTTGTTTGTATGTGCTCAGACGGACTCTGAAAGGATATAAAAGAAAATGTTAACATCACTTGCATCTGAGGAGGGAAACTGGGCTAGTAAGGAGTGTAGGTGGGAAACTTTTGTACTTTCTGAGTTTTATAACTATGTGACTATATTATCTGTTAAGAACATTTTTAAAACATTAAAACAACATAGCTATCACTAATTTGAAAAGAAAGTTATCAGTATTTCTTTTTCTTTGTTTCTCTTTTTTAAAGGGAGACTGTCTCACTCTGTCTCCCAGGATGGACTGCAGTGATGCAATCATAGCTCACTACAGCCTTGAACCCCCAGGCTCAAGTGATCCTCCCCTACCTCAAGCCCCCCAAGTAGCTGGGATTACAGGGAAGTCTCACTATGCCAGGCTAATGTTTCTTTTTTATTTTCTGGAAACATGAGGTCTCACTTTGTTGCCCAGGCTGGTCTCCTTTTTTCTTTTCTGCATCATTCCAATTTTGCAATCTGTGCTAATAGAGCAAGCATTTATCAGTACTCCTAAGTATTGGAGTGAAATCATAATTCCCAGAAATCAAATTCTTGCCAACAATTATTAAGCACATCTATATGACAAGTATCTATATTATTTAGAAACCAAAATTAATCATAACTCAGTAGAGAATTTCAGGGCTAGAACTCTATAAATCATTTCATCTAAAGCATTATTTCACAAAGTTTTTTGCCTGGTTTGGCCCGGGCAATTCACAGGGTGTCTACAGCTAAGAACTATTATTTGTGAATTTTGAAACAAGTGATTTTATTATCTATTTAATCACTTAAATTTTTTAAAATAAGATTAAATATTTCAATGTCTCCACAGTCCACTCCACCATCCCCCTCCAATTCCTCTCCTGCTTTCACATTCAAACCCTGGAGAAAATGAGATATTCTTCTGTACATTGTCCTCCCTACCTTACCCTCAGCCAACTCCATCTGGCTGCCACTCCTATCACTCCCCAAAAACAGCTCTTGGGGGACTCCAACAGCCAAGCTGCATGACCTCCATATTATACATTCAAAATACCTCTTTCAGTCTGAACCTTGACTTTTCCCAAAGAAATCAATGCTGTTAAACAAGCTGTCTATTTAAAAAGTACTTTTAGCCCTTTGTCAGATGGGCAAATTGCAAAAAATTTTTCCCATTCTGTTGGTTGCCGTTTCACTCTAAAGATTGTTTATTTTGCCGTGCAGAAGCTCTTAAGTTTAATTAGATCCCATTTGTCTATTTTGGCTTTTGTTGCCATTGCTTTTGGTGTTTTAGACATGAAGTCCTTGCCTATGCCTAGGTCCTGAGTAGTATTGTCCAGGTTTTCTTTATGGTGTTAGGTCTTATGTTTAAAACACAAACAACTTCATCAAAAAGTGGGTGAAGGATATGAACAGATACTTTTCAAAAGAAGACATTGATGCAGCCAACAAACATATGAAAAAAATGCTCATCATGGGTCATTAGAGAAATGCAAATTAAAACCACATTGAGATACCATCCCATGCCAGTTAGAATGGTGATCATTAAAAAATCTGGAGACAACAGATGCTGGAGAGGATGTGGAGAAATAGGAACACTTTTACACTGTTTCTGGGAATGTATATTAGTTCAACCATTGTGGAAAGACAGTGTGGCGATTCCTCAAGGATCTAGAAATAGAAATACCATTTGATCCAGCAAGCCCATTACTGTGTATATACCCAAAGGATTATAAATCAATCTATTATAAAGACACATGCACATGTATGTTCATTCTGGCACTGTTTACAATAGCATAGACTTGGAACCAACCCAAATACCCATAAATGACAGATTGGATAAAGAAAATGTGGCACATATACACCATGGAATACTATGCAGCCATAAAAAAGGTTGAGTTCATGTCCTTTGTAGGGACATGGATGAATCTGGAAACCATCATTCTCAGCTAACTGACACAAGAACAGAAAAGCAAACACCACATGTTTTCACTCATAAGTGAGTGTTGAACAATGAGAACACATGGACACAGGGAGGGGAATATCACACACCGGGGCCTGTTGGAGGTTAGGGAGAGCTAGGGGAGGAATAGCAGTAGGTGGGGGGATTGGGGAGGGATAACATTAGGAGAAATACCTAATGTAGGTGACTTGGGGATGGAGGTAGCAAACCACCATGGCATGTGTATATCTATGTAACAGTCCTGCACTATCTGCACATGTACCCCAGAACTTAACGTATAATTTTCAAAAAAGAATAAACAAATACATAAATAAAAATTACTTTTTTTAAAGTTAATTTTTCTAAAAAGTCCATTGTTAAAATTTTTAAACACATGAAGAGATCAATGGTGGAAAATAAGTCCTGGCCCAACCAATTCCCTTCCCCAGGGGAACTAATGCTTCCAGTTTTTGGGGTTTTTTTTGTTGTTGTTGTTGTTTGGTGTTTTGTTCATTCATTTAGCAAACATTTAATAGGCACGTACTGTGTGCTGGGTTCTCTTCTAGAACTGGCAGGACACAGTGGCTCATGTCTATAATCCCAGAACTTTGGGAAGCCAATGCAGGAGGACTACCTGAGCACAGAAGTTCAAGGCTAACCTGGGCAACATGGCAAAATCTTGTCTCAAATTAAAGAGAAAAAAAGAGAGACAGAGAGACAAAAATTCCTGCCCTGCTGGACCTGACATTCTAAACAAGGGAGATAGTCAGTAAACGAGCAAATGAATGGGTAGTAAGAAGAAAACTGAAGTAGGGCAAAGAAGATAGGGAGGAACAGGATTTTATTTTTTACAAAATATGTTATATAGAGTGGTGAGAAAGGTCTTTCTGGTAAGAAGATTTTTTTTAAGAGACGTGATCTTGCTCTCTCACCCAGGCTGGAATGCAGTGATGCAACCCTAGCTCACTACAGCCTTGGACTCCTGAGCTGGTGGTCCTTCTACTTCAGCACCTGGCTAATTTTAACTTTTTTTTAGTAGAGATGAAGTGTCACTTTGTTGCCCAGGCTGATCTTGAACTCCTGGCTTCAAGTGGTCCTCCTACTTCAGCCTCCCAAAGTACTGGGATTACAGGCATGAGTCACTGTACCTGGAGCTTTTTTTCTATTTTTGAGACAAGGTGTGTCTCACTCTGTTACCCAGGCTGGATGGAGTACAGTGGTGTGATCGTAGTTCACTGCAGCCTTAAACTCCTGGGCTCAAGCAATCTATCTTGCCATCTTAGCCCTCCAAATAGCTGGGATTACGGATGTGCACCATTATGCCTCACTAATTTTTGTTTTTAATTTTGTAGTGATGGGAGCTCACTATGTTGCCCAGGCTGGTCTCAAACTCTTGGCCTCAAGCAATCCTCCCACCTTGGCCTCCCAAAGTACTGGGATTACAGGTGTGAGCCACCATGCCTGGCCTGATAAGGTGGTATTTGAGCAGAGACATTTAAAAAGTGAGAGAAGCAGACATATGGTTATCTACAATCCAATATTCCAGCACAAGGGACTGAGGAGCAACATGCTTGGTGTGTGTGAGGAACATGCTTGGTGTGTGTGAGTAACATGGGGGAAGCCAGCTGTGGCTAGATGGCATAAACAAGAAACTGGTAGGTGCAGAGGATGGAGGTGCAGGATGTAGTAGGTACAGATGATGTAGAAACAGAGGGTGTAGGTGTGGTGGATGTAGGTGCGGTGGATGTAGGTGTGGAGGGTGCAGGTGCAGTGGGTGTAGGTAAAGTGAACATAGGTGCAGTGGATGCAGGTGCAGTAGATGAAAGTGCAGGGGGTGTAGGTACATGGAAAGATGCAGTGGATGTAGATGCAGAGGGTGTAGATGCAGTGGATATAGATGCAGGGGATGTAGATGTAGTGGATGTAGATGCAGAGGGTGTAGGTGAAGGGGGTGCAGGTGCAGTGGATGTAGATGCAGTGGGTGTAGATGCAGAGGATGCAGGTGCAGAGGGTGTAGGTGCAGTGGATGTAGATGTAGTGGATGTAGGTGCAGAGGGTGTAGGTGCAGTGGATGTAGATGTAGAGGGTGTAGGTGCAGAGGGTGTAGGTACAGGAGGTGCAGGTGCAGTGGATGTAGATGCAGTGAATGTAGGCACAGAGGGTGTAGGTGTAGCGGGTGCAGGTGTAGAGGGTGTAGGTGCAGAGGGGGTAGGTTCAGTGGATGTAGATGCAGTGGATGTACATGCAGAGGGTATAGGTGCAGAGGGTGCAGGTGCAGAGGGTGTAGGTGCAGAGGGTGTAAGTGCAGTGGATGTAAGGGCAGAGGGCATAGGTGCAGTGGATGTAGGTGCAGTGGATGTAGGTGCAGAAGGTGCAGGTGCAGAGGGTATAGGTGCAGTGGATGTAGGTGCAGTGGATTTAGGTGCAGAGGATGTAGGTGCAGAAGGTGCAGGTGCAGAGGGTGTAGGTGCTGAGGGTGTAGGTGCAGTGAATGTAGATGCAGTGGATGTACGTGCAGAGAGTATAGGTGCAGAGAGTGTAGGTGCAGTGGATATAGATGCAGTGGATGTAGGTGCCGAGGGTGTAGGTGCAGAGGGGGAAGATGCAGTGGATGTAGTTGCAATGGATGTAGATGCAGAAGGTGTAGGTGCAGCGGATGTAGGTGCAGTGGATATAGATGCAGTGGATATAGGTGCAGAGGGTGTAGTTGCAGAGGATGCAGGGGCAGAGGGAGTAGGTGCAGTGGATGTAGATGCTGAGGGTGTAGGTGCAGTGGATGTAGATGCAGTGGATGTAGATGGAGGGGGTGTAGGTGTACAGGGTGTAGGTGCAGAGGGTGCAAATGCGATGGATATCGATACAGTGGATGTAGGTGCAGAGGGTGTAGGTGCAGAGGCTGCAGGTGCAGAGGGTCAGGTGCAGAGGCTGTAGGTGCAGTGGATGTAGATGCAGTGAATGTAGGTGCAGAGGGTGTAGGTGCATAGGGTGCAGGTGCAGTGGATGTAGGTGCAGAGGGTGTAGGTGCAGAGAGTGTAGGTGTAGAGGGTGTAGGTGCAGTAGATGTGGATGCAGTGGATGTAGATGCAGTGGATGTAGTGCAGAGGGTATAGGTGCAGAGGGTGTAGATACAGTGAATGTAGGTGCAGAGGGTGTAGGTGCAGTGGGGGCCCAATCATTCAGTGTCTTTGTAGAAGTAATGGGACATGAGATACATTTTGAAGATAGAGCAGACAGCATTTGCTGACTATATATAGAATTTGGCAGTGATAGGGGGAGAAGATAGAGTCCAAAGTGATGCCAAAAGTCTCTGGCCAACACCGATGCCATTATCTGGGAAAGATTTTGGAAGGAGCAGATCTGAGTTAACCTGAGTTTGGTTGGGGGCATATTTAGCTTGACATGACCATCAGATTTCCAACTGGAGAAGTCTAATATTCTATGCACATACAAGCAAGCAGCCGCATCAATAAAGAAAAGCCAACTCCCTAGCTTCAATCATTATCAATTTTTTTGTAACCTATTTGTCTCCCCTCCACACAAATACCTCTCCAAAGTTTGAAGTTTTTTTTTGTTTGGGTTTTTATTTTGTCTGCTCTTTTTTAACAGTTCAGCACTAATCAGGAATTCTGTGGACAGGGCTGAGGCTTACTTGCTGGAAGACATCACTTGTGGGTAATTCACCAGGGAAGCAACTCTTTTTCCTTAGATAAGCCTGACATCAATATTCAAAGGCCTTTTTTCCAGGGTCATTCAGTTTCTTCAGAAAATACCTGCATAGTCTTGTGCCTGGACAGCCAGCATCTGAATGCAAATGTGTGAACAGGAGGGGGGCCTGCAGGCCCTTATGTAAACTCTCAGTCCACCACCTTGTCTCACACAGGCTCTGCACCACATCTGCTGTCCCAGTTGCTAAGACACTCTAAGGTTAGGTGGGGATTTTCTCTCTTTGTCTGGGTATTCCTCTAAATGTATACTTGGCTTTCTCCACAAGGAAGTATGGGAAAGGACACTACTCTCTCCATCTTATCTTCTGAAGTAGAGGGACAAGAGATACTGCCTACAGTTCATAAACAAGAAATAAAGGTTTAACTATAAATTACAAAGATAATCAAAAGAAAAACTGAAACAAAAGAAATAAATACACTAGATGGAATAAGAAAAGAAAGAGGGAGGCCAGGTGTGGTGGCTCAGGACTGTAATCACAGCACTTTGGGAGGCCGAGGCAGGTGGATTGCTTGAGCTCAGGAGTTTGAGACCAGCCTGGGCAATATGATGAAACCTTGTCTCTATCAAAAGCAAAAAAAGTAGCTGGGTGTGATCATGCATGCCTGAATGCTAGCTACTTGGGAGGCTGAGGTGGGAGGATCACCCGAGCCCAGGAGGTTGAGGCCGCAGTGAGCCATGACTGTGCCATTGCATTCCAGCCTGGGTAATAGAGCGAGACTCTTTCTCTCTCTCTCTCTCTCTCTCTCTCTCTTAAAAAAAACGAAGGAACAAAAGGAAAGAAAAGAAAGAGGAAGAATTGAGCCAACCCTCACCTATCACAACAAAAAAGAAAAAAAAATCGACTTGCTTTATATCTGATGTTCATAAACCAAGAAACAGCAATATACGCATTTTTACTTAGAGATATGAAGGTCACCACAAGAAGAATGTGACTGCTTGAGGAGCATGCTGGGAAGGAAGGGTTGGGACAAGGCTCTCCTGCTTTTCATTATGAGCTTGTATCATTTAAAAAAGTTTGTGGATTTCTTTGATACTTTTTTTCTTTTAATTTAATAAAAGCATATCAGAGAAGCAGGGAATTATTCAATGTTCCCATGATTCTTAAGCTAAAGACTAAATTCTTTTTTTTTTTTTTTTTTTGAAACATGGTCTCTCTCTGTCACTCAGGCTGGAGTGCAGTGGCACAATCAGGGCCCACTGCACCCTGATCGACCTTCTGGTGGATCTCCTGGGCTCAAGTGATGCTCCTGCTTCAGCCTCCTTAGTAGCTGGGACTACAGGCACATGTCACAACACCCAGATAGTTTTTGTATTTTTTTGCAGAGATGGAGTCTCATGATGTTGCCCAGGCTGGTCTCAAACTTCTGGGCTCAAGAGATCCTTCATCTCAGCCTCCCAAGCACTGGGATTACAGTCATGAGCCACTGTGCTCAGCCAAGACCTAAATAAAAATTCTTTTAACAGCTGGTAAGTCTTTTTAAAAACTAATTTTAGGGCCAGGCATGGTGGCTCATGCCTGTAATCCCAGCACTTTGGGAGGCCAAGGTGGGTGGATCACGAAGTCAGGAGATCAAGACTATCCTGGCTAACACAGTGAAACCCAGTCTCAACTAAAAATACAAAAAAATAACAAAAAATTAGCTGGGCATGGTGGTGCATGCCTGTAATCCCAGCTACTCAGGAGGCTGAGACAGAAGAATTGCTTGAGCCTGGGAGGCAGAGGTTGCGGTGAGCTAAGATCACACCACTGCACTCCAGCCTGAGCAACAGAGCGAGAATCTGTCTCAAAAACAAAACAAAAAAAAAAAAACAAAAAAAAAACTAGTTTTAAAAAAAGCTTTTCCAACAGTTATAAACACATGTTCAATCTCTAGCAGACCAATTCAAAGATTCACTCTGGCAGGTACGTTTTATAAGATAATGGTTACAGGACACAGTGAGATTCGATAGAAAAAGAACCTGCACACTTAAAGGTTACCAGACTCCTGACTGATAGTCTGCTGCTGCGCTGAATGACTGGTTTTCCAGGACATGTTTTATTTGTTGTTGTTGTTTTTCATTTGTTTGTTTGTTTTGAGACAGAGTCTTGCTGTATCCCCGACACTGGAGTCCAGTAGTGCAATCTTGGCTCAGTACAACCTCTGCCTCCTGGGTTCAAGTGATTCTCCTTGCTCAGCCTCTTGAGTAGCTGGGATTGCAGGTACATGCCACCACGTTCAGCTAATTTTTGTATTTTTAGTAGAGATGGGGTTTTGCCATGTTGGCCAGGAGGGTCTCAAACTCCTGACCTGGGGTGATCTGCCTGCCTTGACCTCCCAAAGTGCTGGGATTGCAGAAGTGAGCCACCATGCCCAGCCCAGAACATGTTTTAATCCTGTTAAAATTTATGAGAAAATTGCTTTGATGTTTTGTTTTATACAGGAATGCTAATTTCTTCCCAGAAGGAAACTGTAAATTACCACATGAAAAAAGGTCTTGTCACAGTCCTGGCCTGGGGCAATTTGTTTTTTTTTTTTTTTTAATCTCTATAAATACTACCTAGACCAGTTCTGTCCACTAGAACATTCTTCATGATAGAAATGTTCTATGTCTTTGCTGTTCAACAAACTGGCCACTAGCCACATGGCTACTCAGCACTTGAGCTATAGCTAACAGAGCAAAGCAACTACAGTTTTAATTTTATTAAATTTTAATTGAAATTTAAATAGCAACATGTGACTAGTGGTCAGTGTGTGGATCTAGAGTGCCATGGTTCCCAACTTCTTCTTATCCCAAGCCCTTCTCTCTCTGCATTCCTGCCACTCTGACCCACTTTTTTCCCTAAAACATGCTGGCTCCTCACACAGAGACTTTTCACGTGTGGCCTCCTCTTCCTGGAATGTTCTTCCCTCATTTGCTCCTTAACTTCTTCATCTGGTACACTACTACTTTGCCTTCACTACCTAGGATTATCTTGGACACTTATTTACTCACTTGTTTATGGTTAATTTTTATATCTCTCCACCACCATTACCCCATCCCATCCAACTCTGGGGCCAGAATACACATCACATTTGGGCAAGAACCCTGCCTATCATGCCTATCTCTGTACTCCCACCACCTAGATAGAACACACTTGGCTCTCAGGAGCATTTGGCTAATATCTAACAGGTAAATGTCTTGTCACAATTTTGTCATCTCTCTCAGACACTCCCAATTTCTATCTGTAGACCCATTCTTGCTACTGAAATGTTGTCTCATATTTCCAAAATCCTGCGAGCATTTCAACTTAAACATCATTCCGTCTATACATTAAATGGTGTTATCTCCTATCACCAGATTAACCTTCAGAAAGCTTGGCTCTATTGATATCTTACAACTCCAAACAAAGAAACCTTCAAAGACATCTAAGAGAAAAATAAATTTAAAGGGACAGTGAATACACTGTACATGCTGAAAGATTCTTACGCCCTTTGTATACCAATATAAAAAGAAAGCAAATAGAAATGTTTCTGCAAAGACAAGTGGAAAAATTGAAGCTTACCACAAATTCAAAAATGTCCATGGAAACAGAATCTGCTTCAGTGTTTTCTCATCCAGGCTGGCAGGGGACCAGATACAATAGAAGTTAAGTGCCACCTGAAGACAGGTGTACGGCGCTCATGGTGCTGTCAATGGGGAGGTGACTGGCTGGCACTGGCACCATCTGGCATACTGTGGCATGAAAGGGAGAACATCTCCATTAGAGCCACGTATAAGTTCTGATTAATCCCATCAGCTCATCATTAACACTATTACGCCTGAGATAAGAATTCTTCCTGATGAAAAAAAAAACAGATATTCATCTCTAAGACTAATATACATAAGGTCAAGATGGCTGAATAGACACAACTCTGGTGCACAACACCCAGCGAGAGAGACACAGGAATTGAGAGATCTCCTAGTTCCAACCAAGGTGCCAGGTGCATTTCAACAGGTCTGGTCAGTTGGTAAGCATAGACCAGGCAGGGCAGACCGAGGTGGGGAGGGGTGCCGCTTCACCCAGAAAGTGCATCTGGCCAGTGAGTTGGAGGCTCCCCCTCCAGCACTCTGATCTAGATACAGTGCTTCTCCCAAAGCTTCAGCATTACACAGAACAGGGGATATTTGCCAGTCAAGTGCCAGGAATTACAAGTGCAGATTGAATAATAACCCAGGACAGTGTCCCAGATTGGTGCACAGATCTAAGCAAATGCATAGGCCTATAAGCCAGCTGGGAGAGCTTGCAGACTGAGCTATCATCCCCTCCCCCTGCCCAGAAAGAGAGGGAGCTGAAAGCAGGAAGACAGACGGAGCAGCTGGGTTGCCCCCTTCCCCATGACCAGAGAGAGAGGGAGCTGAAAGCGGGGAGACAGTGTGCTGGGAGGGTCTCTACCCTCCCCCACAAACCACAGAGGGCTGAAGCACTAACTCTAGCAGGTTATGCAGCTAGTGCCTCAGTCTGAGCTGAACCCTGAATAATGCAGCCCCATGGAGGAAAGATGCAACCCACCATTAAAGAGGCAGACTAGACTTCATGTTTTAACAAAAAACACAGGAAGCCTACGTAGCAATGGGCAGTGTTCTTGACCAAATAGCAGTGCATCCAGGTCAGCAGAAGAGGAAGGCCTAACCTCCCAGTGTAAACAAAAAAGACAAAGGAAGCTTACCTAGCAACCTGAAGGAGTCCCATAGCACCTCAACAGGCAGACAAGCAACCTCATCAAGGAGCTCCCTAAGATCAGAACTAGATAAATCAATCAAGATGGGGGAAAAAACAGTGCAAAAAAGATGAAACCATCAAGGACCCGAACACCTCTTCTCCTTCAAGGGCTCACAACTCCTTATCAACACGGGAACACAAACTGACTGAGAAAGAGTGCATTGAATTGACAGAAAGAGGCTTTAGAAGGTGGATAATAACAAACTTTTGTGAGCTAAAGGAACACATTCTAACTCAATGCAAAGAAACTAAGAAGCTGGAAAAAAGGTTAGATGAAATGCTAACTAGAATAAACAGCTTAGAGAAAAACATAAACAACCTGATGGAGTTGAAAAACACAGCACAAAAACTACGTGGAGTAAACACAAGTTTTAATAGCTGAATGGATCAAGCAGAAGAAAGGATATCAGAGATTAAAGATCCACTCAATGAAATAAAAAGGGAAGACAAGAAAAGAGAAAAAAGAGTGAAAACAAATGAGCAAAGCCTCCAAGAAATATGGGATTATGTGAAAAGGCCTAATCTACGCTTGATCAGTATACCTGAAAATGATGGGAAGAATGAATCCAAGCTGGAAAACACACTCCAGGATATTATCCAGGAGAACTTCCTCAGCCTAGAAAGGCAGTCCAACATTCAAATCCAAGAAATACAGAGAACTCCACAAAGATATTCCTCAAGAAGAGCAACCCCAAGGCATATAATCGTCAGATTCACCAGGGTTGAAATGAAGGAAAAAATACTAAGGGCAGCCAGTGATAAAGGTCAGGTCACCCACAGAGGGAAGCCAATCAGATTCACAGCAGATCTCTCAGCAGAAATCCTACAAGCCAGAAGAGAGTGGGGGCCAATATTCAACGTACTTAAAAAAAAGAACTTTCAACCCAGAATCTCATATCCAGCCAAACTAAGCTTCATAAGTGAAGGAGAAATAAAATCCTTTGCAAACAAGCAACTTCTGAAAGATTTCATCACCACCAGGCCTGCCTTACGAGAGCTCCTGAAGGAAGCACTAAGCATAGAAAGGAACAACCAGTACCAGCCACTGCAAAAGCATACCGGATTGTAAAGACCATCAACACCATGAAGAAACTGCATCGACTAATGGGCAAAACAACCAGCTAGCATCAAAATAGCAGGATCAAATTCACACATAACAATATTAACCTTAAATGTAAATGGAGAACAAAAAAAGGAGGAGTTGCAATCCTAGCCTCTAATAAAGTGGAATTCAAACCAACAAAGATCAAAAGAGACAAAGGAGGGCATTACATAATGGTAAAAGGATCAATCAAACAAGAAGAGCTAACTATTCTAAATATATACGCACCCAACACAAGAGCACTCAGATATATAAAGCAAGTTCTTAATGACCTAAATGGAGATTTAGACTCCCACACAATAATAGTGGGAGACTTTAACACACCACTGTCAATATTAGAAAGATCAATGAGACAGAAAATTAACAAGGACATCCAGGACTTGATGCAGAGCTGGACCAAGTGGACCTAACAGACATATACAGAACTCTCCACCCCAAATCCACAGAATATACATTCTTCTCAGCACTGCATCACACTTACTCTAAAATTGACCACATAATTGGAAGCAAATCCCTCCTCAGCAAATGCGAAAGAAAGGAAATCATAACAAACAGTCTATCAGACCACAGCACAACCAGATTAAAACTCAGGATTAAGAAACACACTTAAGGAGAGATCCAAGATGGCCGACTAGCAGCAGCTCAGGATTGTAGCTCCCAGTGAAAGTGCAGAGAGCGAGTGGACGCCGCACTTTCAGACAAATTTTTTGCCCACAGACTGGGAGATTCCTGGCAGAGGAGCCACACGGGTGGCCAACGTGACTTTTTTGGCCAGTGTGGCTATTTTGCC
>CAUYLG010013953.1:0-110560 GCA_963573385.1 Cacajao melanocephalus
CTTAATTTCAGATTTCCAAAAAAAAATTTTTTTTACCTAGTAATAATTTGCAATTTTTTGTTAAAATTATAAAAAAAAAAAAAAAAAAAAAAAAAAGAAGAAGAAGAAAATTGCCTGGAAGAGTCTACAGTCTAGATTTGAGATAGAATTATTTATACAACTATGATAGCACATCTTTCTCTTTTTTGATTTTATTATTTCTTTTCACACGTGAAAAAATAGGCAGAATTAGAAGCCAAGACTACTGTATGTGTGTGAGAGACACATGCTGGGCCCACCCCAGGCGCCCTACCTGGAGGTTCTTGCTCTGTTTCCCTTTCACCCCTCCTGCCTTGAGTTGGCTCATGGCCCGTATCAGGGTAGGGAGAAGACACGTGAAGCACTGTGCTTGCAAGGGAGCTGCTCCTATTCCACCTCACTCCCTCCTCATGTGACTCCCCAGGCAGTGGAGGAAGTCTCCTAAATTCCTGTCTTGTCGTCTTCTCCTCATTAACATTCTCGGCAGCATCCCCAGGGAGCACAGCTGCCGGCTGGTGAGGAATCGTGTAGGTTTTCTTTAATTGGTATTATTATTCCTGTCTTTATTATTATTTCCAGTTTCATTATCATGTTCCTCTTACACATTTCAAGGTGCTATTGATTTGACAGTTGTCAAATCTGTGTAACTGCTGTATAAAAAGGGAATTCAATGTCATATTAGTGTTTTATAACAAAAAACTGAATTCACAAATGTCTCATTGATGGTGTTAGTCTGTTCTTAGGATAACACACTTTGGAGCATGAAAAATATATTTAGATGTCTGGGAGTTTGGTGTTCTTATGCATTCTTACAAATATTCTCCTAAGCATTAACTGCTGTGGTTTAACACTCAGGTTTGAGCTTATTTCTAAATCTAGGTTTTAGATAAGGTTTCCTTTTTCCTCCAGTATTTAGATTACATGTGCATGCACATTGTCAATGAAAGTGCAAAATTAAAATGTAGGCATCGTTTTAGTAGGGGCTGAGTCAAGATCCTGGGCCAGGGCTCACGAGGTTCCTCCTGGGGCCCCAGGGCAGTCCCTAAACTCCCAGGCTCCTGGATTTCCCAGTGTGTCAAATGAGAAGACTAGACTGGATCATCGCAGCTTCTAATGTTTGCACAAGCTTGTAGTGCTAAATAAAAGCTTTTAAGCTGTGTTACTGAACCTGTAGTACCTTTTAAAAAGCGTGCTTCCAAACAGCTTCCAGATCATTGTCCCTACAGACACTCATGAGCAGTCTGGAGAAGAACATATACCAGTGAATGAGAGTGGGATTCTATCTTATCACCATCTCTTAGTTCTAATGTCCTGAGTTAGGGACAAAAGAGCATGTCTGTGACAAGGTGATGGAGGGCATCTTCCTTCCACTGGAGGATGGTGTGGGGCCTACCTGTGTGTCTCTCAGCTCCGTCTCCTGTTTGCTGGCTTCCTGAGGCCCCTTCTTTCTGTGGCCCTACCTGCCGCTCTGGCCTCATCTCTCCTCGCAGGCTGTAGTCCAGGGTGGCTTTGGCACATGTGGGCACCCCAGGTGAGCTGATCTGGTCATTGGTACCCCCTCAAATGAACACTATTCCAATATTTGCTTACTTTAGAGGAGAGACTGAGGTCTGTGTGGGTGAAGGTGGAGCAGGGGGCCCTTGTGAGGTGTGTTGCTCTCTGACTCCAGTATTCTCCACCCTGCAGAGGAATCAGGGCCCTTTGGTTGACCATCCAGTGCTCTTCAAGCACGTCTATCTGGGAGACCCGCTTCTCACCTCGATAGCAGCTGCATAGAGTCTCTTTTCAGAAGGGCTTTCTCCTAAGTGTAATTTTCCCATCACCTTGGATTTCCAGTGGTGCTAGAGCACCTGCGGGCTGAGACCCCAGGCCCCCTTTATGCAGCGTTATCCAGCTATTCCGAACTCCTGACTGCTTTCAGAACTCACCATGCTCAGGGAGAATTTCGCGTGAGGCTCATGAAGCTTAAGTTTCAGGATCCCTTTCAAGGCACACTGGAAGGGATTCCAGCAATTTTATATCTATTAGTTTGTATTTTTTGACCTCACTGTAACTGTACACATTTCAGGCCCTCCAAAATCTACTTCCATCCATGCACATGCTCCCTGGTGTCTACATTTTCTCTGCAGGGAATCCTCAATCCACCCTGAATAGTGGCTGGCCTGTTCATCTATTGATCAGCTCGAGGAACCTCCTTTAAGAACCACCCCACATCATTGGGGTCCCTCACTCATCCAACACAAAGTTATTGAGTGCTTCTGCTATGCTGGGTGCTGTTCTAGGTGCTGGAGAAAGCAGTGAATACAATGGACTGCCTTGCCTTCATGGAGCTTATAATCTAGCTGGGCAGAGGTTGAGTTCCTTCTAGTGGGCCAGATGCCAGTCCTCAGTCCCTGCTGCTGTCATTGATTCTGCTGATTGTTCACACATGTGCCTTCCCTCTGACTGCCAGCTCTCTGGGGCAGGGATGTGTTCTTTTTATCTTGATGTCTTTGGCACAGTGCATGGGAACCAGCTCAGTGAATACCTGTGGAGAGAGGGAACACATACTGCTAATCACGTGTGTACACAATGAAGGGAGGCAACTGTTACTTTCCTGTGTCCACTCTACTTTTAGGGAAATGAGGATCCTTCCTGCAAATCTGACAACTTTAAGAAGTTCCTGGTGGGGCTACATAGTGAGAGTTGTGGGCACAGTGGGAGTGCAGGAAGGCTCGTGTGGCCCACACTTGTGAGCACGTGGCTTCAGAAGGCCCTTTTCGTTGTAAGCTGCGGTGTCCCCATTCCCATCCCCATCCCCAGCAACAGTGCTGGTGTCCTGTTGCCAACGTTGAGAAGCACTCTGAAAATGGACCAGCTTTATCTCAGTCTATCAAGTAGCTTTTACAGCCATGCAGATAAATCAAGGAAGTCCTAAATTCTTTATAAGGAGAAATGACAAATTTCTCATTTCTTAAAATAGCTCCAAGAGTTGCCATTTAGTTTGCTATTTCAAGAAGTGGCATTCAGGATTTCAGCTCTTGTTAACATTTAATCACCAGAGACACAAGGGCAAGAAATGACTGGAAAGTTCATGTGAAGTTATCACGTCTGAGGGAAGAGCAGTGAAATTTGCTCTTTGGAGCTTAGCTCTTCCCATGGTTTTCGAGGTTTTGTACATGTCTGGCCAGAGCTGAACTCAGTTTGTGGGGGAACGTTGTGCAGGTCTGCTGGATCCAGAGGAATTTCATTTTCCTGGCGCTGAGAACATTTCCTGCTTCTGATTTCTTTTTGATCTGGAATTTCAGTTTGCGTGATGTTGGGCCACCAGACCCTAAGCAGTAGATGCTGTGGGAGGGAGGGAGGTCCGAGAGCTTGAAGGAGGGGTTCATGGTGGGGCATTGTGGGGTCCTGCTCGCTGTCCCCCATGAGAGCCATAGGGAAGTGTGATTGCTGGAGGCACGCCATGCTGCCTGCTGCCATGCTTAGTAGATGGGGACTGGCGGGGCCTTGGTATCAGTGCCTCACCTGTGCCCATGTTGTCGCTTGAGATGAGGAACTCTTTTTTCCCAACCATTCTGATCTTGCCACAAACCCTGTGTGAGCAGTGTCCTGGGGGGTGTCCTGCCTGCCTTCGCTCTTCTTCACAGTCTAAGACCCTGCTGCTGTCATAGAGCTGCCCTGATAGGAGGGGTCAGGAGTGCTTTTCTCTACTGCCCACCCCAGCTGTGGTTCTTCTCCGTCCTCCCTGGCACACACTGCGGCATTACTCAGTCCCATCTACAGTATAAGCAGCTGTCTGTTTCCTTTGGGCTCAGCCCCTGAACTTCAGTGTCATCTCTATGATACAGTTTTCTCTATGTTGGGTCATCATTTGTCTTTCTTTGTGCATGTCCCTGCCGTTGTTGTCTGTTTTATTTTGTATGTTTCTGGAGGTCGAGGAAAGTTGTTTTTTTCTCTTTAAAACACATGTCATGCAAGCAACATATTTAATATGAATAGCTCCATTTATTACAATGTGTATTTACAGTTTGCCAGTCTCTGCCTTTTCCATGCATTGACTCAGTTGAGTCCGGCAACAGCCCCGTGTGACTGCACAGCTCAGCTTTCCTGACCACTCTACCATCCTCATCAGCATTCATGTGGACACATGACCCTATCAGGGCAGATTCAGGTTTTGTGAGAGACAAAGCTTACAGAATTTTAGGGGCCTTCTTTAAGAAAAATAATTCAACATTCAAAAAACAAAATAAGGCATGGAAGTGAACATTTATTTAGAATTTGAAAAGAAATAAATTTTAAAAAGCTAACCCAAGCTGTAAACACCAGAAATCCAGGGAAACAACACATTTTTGTCAGTGAGCCTCTTGAGGCACCTCTATGCTACTTCCCTACAGTTTTGGGTCTTCGTATTCTTTTATCGTCTCTTCCTATGATCATGATTTTGTATCATTCTTTATCGCAAGAACAGAGCAGTCTTTCCCTTGGCATGATTAGTTCAGATTTGTATTTTGTTACTGAGAGTTTAGAAAAGTTTCTTCTAGTTCCACAACCAGAAGATAATGTCACAGGAATTTTAGGATTGGAAAAGCTTCTGTTAGGTTTCTTTTGCATGTGAGCAATGCAGTTTGGGGACGTTCTCAGTTTGTACAATGACTAATCTTACATACCGCCAAGTAGTTCTGGGGCCACACACCTTAGAACATGTCTGAATGGCCTCCTATCCTCTGTGTCATGACATTGGGTGGACACAGTGGGCGTGTTCCTGGAAATCTTCCTAAGTCAAGGTGCCCAGCAACAATGGAGCTGTACAGGAACCACTGGCAAGCTCTGTTAGCCCCACAGGATGTGTCCCTGGGGCCTGAGTGGGATGCTGAGGGTGACAAAGGTAACAAGACTCAGGCCTGCCCTGAGGCACTGATAGCGGAGCTGAGTGTTCACAGGTTGCAGCAAGCCAAGGACTGCCATGAGAGGCATCCCAGGACTGCTGCTAAGTAAGGATATGGCAGCAAGGTTCCAAAGACCACCTTTGTGGGGAGGAGGGAGGTGGCACCCCAGTTATGTGTGAAGTGCTGTATGCCTGCCTGGGTCTAGAATAGCTTTGCTTTAACTTTTTTGCCACATTGCCACATTTACTTTGTTTGTGACCGTGGCCCAAGGGGCTGTAGGACTGTGACAGGTGTAGAGGTGGGAGGGGCACATCATCCCTGGAGAGGGAGTAACTGAAGCCGGCTCTTGTCTGAAGCAGTGGACGCAGCATCACCTCTTTGCTGGGTCCCCGGGCTTAACGTGTGACTGGAAACCTTGCATCTACCTAGCTAAGGGGGGCTCTGTTGTCAGGGTAGTTCAAACCTTCGCCCACCTGAAGAATTCTCATTCTTCTTCGCATTCTCCAAGCATCCATTCCTTAGTAAAGTGAGGAAACTTTACAGCCTACGGAGGGCAACGAGCTTGACCTTAGCTCTGCATTTAACTTCTGCCAGTACCTCTCACTACATTGAGCTAAATGTTTACAGGCCTGGCTCTTCCACTAGTCCAGAGCTTCTTCAACTTGGTTCCACATGACCACTCCAGGGAATTACAGCCTTCCACTCAAAGCTGGGTATACAATCATAGAAAGCAAACAGTGTAAATAGTTTTCGCGGGGAGAGGATCCAGGCTTTCAAAGGGGTCTGTAACCTTGAGGAGGCTCAGTACCAGCCTTATTTCTTCTTCCTCCCTGAAATTGAAGATTCTAATGTAGTTCCTGGGGCATCATGATTGATCAGGGTTTTTCCAGAATCCCCTGGAGAGCTTGTTCAAGCATAGGTAGTTGGTCCCTGCTCCTGGAGCTCCTGACTCGGCTCTGGACTGGGGCCTCAGAAATTATATTTGTAACAAGTTCCCAGGCGATGCTGAATCACCAGTTCCTGGGAGCCGACTTTCAGAACCACTGTTGTGGGCTATTTGTGAACTGAAGGTACTACCGCCCTCTCCCTTTCTGATTTCACAGGAAGCCTGAGGAACGAATGTTCATAGATAAGAACTTTAGCCTCCACATGACGGGGAAAGCTGAAGGACTTGCCTATAGACCAAGTTAGATTTTTATAGACTATAAAAGCAGCAGTCACCCAGTGTGTATGTTCTGAATATCATAGGCTTGGGAGTCAGCCAAGCCCCTCCATGCTTAGGGAGACATAGCATCCTGAAATATTCACAATTGAAACTGATGAATTCTCAGGGATTCAAAACATGATGATGCTGATGGCCCCAGAGCAGCTCCATGGACAGCCGCGGTCGGGTGGCTAATACTGTTTTTTTTTTTTTTTTTGAAGATAGAAAATGTAGAACTTTTCCCTCAGAAGTCTGTCACCAGGGGAAGAACTTTCGAACTTGAGCATATTGCGATAGCTTTAAAACAGAGACTGTGTGCCAGATCTGTACCAAGCCTCGTTCTTACAAATAATAGCGGGGACTGGCAGTCTGCTAATTAGCCTACATCATTTTGCTGTTCGTGTGACGTTCTTGCCACCAGTCATGTCACAGGCCAATCAGTTCCCCACCCTAGTGGGCTGTCCCTGCCTCCATGCCCCACCAGCACCTGGAAAAGCTTAGCAGAGCTGAAGAACAGTGAACAGCTGTCACCAGTGAATCATAGTTTAAAGAAGAGTTGAAAATAGACAATTATCCTCTTAACCCACAATTTTGTAGATACAGTGGTGTGACTTCCCACACACCTACCTCCAAGTCTCCCAAACCCCTCTCCTCTGCCATTTCCTTTTCTGTCTTCAGTTTCCTCCCCAGAGTGCCACCATCTCTGCCTTTCTTTTCTCTTTTCCTCCCCTGCATCTCCTTCTGCTCCCTTTTCCCACTCTCTCTCACCAGTCTCCATTCTTCAGCCTTTGTCCTCTGTTTCTTTCTTTCCCCCATCAAAGGACATCTGTAGAAGGGAGGCATTGTGCCCCGTATTTGTATTTGAAGCAAGAGCTTTTTGCCTTGTTCTTCACTTAGGCAGCAGGTGAGCCACTCCTAGTTGACTCCTTTTCCCTGGAGACAATCATGTATCTTGGAAGTGCTTTTAGCAGCCGCTCTGTCACCTCTGCCCTAAGAGGTCACTAGGAGTTCTTCCATTAAGTGACCTGAGTTAGGGTTTGCACAAGTTGAAAATTTTCACAGTCCTTGATACATGTTAATCCTCCATCAGATTTATCTTATTGTTCAGTCAGTTTCGTGGGCTTTCCTGGTTACTATGCATGACCAGTCTTTAACAGAAATGTTGGCTTATAAACTCTCTGTCATGCATTTACTATGGTTGAGTATTGCTGAGCACACATTATTCAAAGGGCAGCCCAGTATGGGAGAAGAAAGAGTTCTGTTTGACAGAAGACTGCGTCCCGTCCCAATCCAGTCCTGCTGGGTACTTGGTGGGACACTTGAAGCAATTAGCTCAACTTGGGATGCTCAGTTTCCAGCCTCAGTTGTTGAGTGGTAATTGTGATCAGTGAAAACACCTTGAAAGTTACACTTTGTCACACAAAAGCAAGACGGTAGCCACAACATTGCATCCTTTCATTAGATACCTCCAAGATACACCTTTGGGGGAAAACAAAAATTCATCTAGTTCACTAAAGTATTATTTGGTGCCCTAAATACATGAAACTGACCCATGAATATTTTTATTACCCAATCATTTAAGTAACCCAAGTTTAGTCAAATAGGTGTGAAAAAAATTGTTAAATACATTGAGTTATAAACATGTCTGTATTATATATGTCCAGAGACAGGAAACACATCAGTAATTGAACATGGAAAATTAATATGAAGAATTGCTAAACTGGCTGCCAGGCGTGGTGGCTCACGCCTGTAATCCCAGCACTTTGGGAGGCCAAGGCGGGCGGATCATGAGGTCAGGAGATCGAGACCATCCTGGCCAACATGGTGAAACCCTGTCTCTACTAAAAATACAAAAATTATCCGGGCGTGGTGGCACGTGCCTGTAATCCCAGCTACTCGGGAGGCTGAGGCAGGAGAATTGCTTGAACCAGGGAGTTGGAGGTTGCGGTGAGCCGAGGTCACACCACTGCACTTCACCCTGGTGACAGAGTGAGATTCTGTCTCAAAAAAAATAAAAAAGAAAAGAAAAATTACTAAATTGGTAAATTGGTGAAAGGGGATTGACTCTACTAGGGGATAAAGATAACTCTAAAGCAGGCTATGCCCTTGGGCCAAATCTGGCTGCTGCCTGTTTTTACAAACAAAAGTTTTATTGTAGCACTGCCATACCCGTGTGTTTACTTATTGTCTGTGGCTGCTTTTGTGCCAGTGGCAGAGTTTACCAGTTGTGACAGAAACTGTAAGACTGGCAAAGTCTTTTACAGGAAGAGTTGCCGACTCCTGCTCTAAGAATACAAGAATAGTAAATGTGGAACAGAGACAGATCCCCAAGGAAGGAATAAACTATGAAGAGCTTCTTACCCCAACCCAAAGCAGAGATTCTGGCTAGCTGGAGAGTGTGATTGTGGCCCAGGGATGGTGGCTGGTGGCCAAGGTTGCTGAGGTGCTGTGGGCTGGAGCTGGTGGGCAGGGAGCCACCCACTGGGGGAGGCTGCTGAAGAGGTGGCAGCAGGGCTCCCTAGACAGCTGCCTGCAAGGGTGCCAGTGCAGCTTCCTGGAGGGCGTGCCCTTGGGTCTCTCCCATAAAGCCTTCTGGCTGCCCTGCTGTAGGAACAAGGCCCCCGCCCCCCCCAAAAAAACCCAAATCCAATAACACTGGCATCTGGGAACAGCCCATTCTCAGCAGTGTACCTCAACGCCCCTCCCTGTCCAGGGCTCATAATGTACCTCTGCCTTCTGACAGTCTGAAGAATCCTGGGCCTTACCTGGAGGGAGTGGGGCTGAGGGCCCTGTGTGAAGGGGGCTGTACCCAGCTGAGAATTCAGCTCTGCCCAGCCTTGGGCTGTCATGAAAGAGTCCTCTGGCCCATGGTTATGGGGCAGCCACCAAGTAAGCCAGGGAGAATGTGGTGTCTACCCCAGTCTGCAATATTGGTCCATCTGACCTCTTTGTAATGAAATTTTAGAAAGCTATGTGCATATTTGGGTTTTATTAGGAACATGGTTATGGTTCCTAAGGAAAATGTTATTAATCATGACATCCATTCATTTTACCAACAAGCATTTATTGACTGGTTACTCTATGCAGTGTGACAAACAAAGGAGTGAGTCATTTTTTTTAATTAAAATATTTTCCATGGAAATTCTTATTTAAAAAATAATTTCTATAAAGTTTTTTTGCCTTTTTTGAATGTAAAAACAGTTTACTGTTACCAACATTTCACTATATAGCTTTAATTTTTTGATTTTGCATGTTTTTAGTCTGTCCATATAGCACATATTTTACTTAATTATAATAATTGCACACTTGCTTGGGCATTGCTTTTTTCCTTAGCATGTCAAAACATCTTTGTAGAGTCTCGTTTAATCAAGTAATTGGAGTTAAATATGAGCATGTATATGTAAAATAGGTAAAGCACGTTGACTGCTACTTCAGACAACTCCAGAATCTCAGTAGTAGGTGTTTGAGTTCTTGCTCCTGGGCATTTCAGTGCCTGTTTTAAGCATGCAGTCTTCTGCAAGGGGATTTAGGACCCAGACTCTCCATCTTAGGCTCCATCCTTTCCTCGCGCCACCCAGTCCATTGTTGGCTCTTGTGTGCGTGGCTGCAGAGGGAAGTGGGAGGGCCACGTGGAAGGCTTTTGTGGGCCAGATGAGGCAGTGGCCACATCTTTTCCACTTGAATGCAGTTGGTTAGAAGACAGTCACAAGGATACACCAAACCACAAGGAGGCTGGGAAATGTGGTCCACCTGTATTGGGATGCAGACAGGTTTTGGAAACAAATAACAAGCCTCAGTCACAATTGCCAATTTAGATGCCACATATCAGATAGCTTTAATATACTTCTTATATATAAATTATCATTTAATATAGAAAACATTTATTGAGATTATTAATGATGATTATTAATAGTTTCAAAAATAATCTTATAGTAACTATTGATATAATGGACTTAATTACTTCCTTTTTTTTTTTGAAACGAAGTCTTGCTCTGTCAACCAGGCTGGAGTACAGTGGCGTGATCTTGGCTCACTGCAACCTCTGCCTCTCAGGTTCAAGCAATTCTCGTGCCTCAATCTCCCTAGTGGTGGGGATTACAAACGTGCACTACCACGCCTAGCTAATTTTTGTACTTTTTGTAGTGACAGGGTTTCACCATGTTGGCCAGGCTGGTCTCTTAACTCCTAACCTCAGGTGATCTGCTCACCTTGGCCTCCCAAAGTGAGCCACCATGCCTGGCCTGGACTTAGTTACTTCTGACAACATATTCTATATGCCTACGTTGGCATTTGGCATACTGTAGTATAGTTAGTTGAGTAAGTTTCTTTATCCCTAACCTAGCCCAGTCAATGCCTCCCATGTGGAAAATGAGCCATAAACAAGGTGACAGTGACTGACGCTAGATAAGGAGATTTTAACCAAAAGGTCTAACTTTGGAAATAGCTAGAAAGGGTGTATTCTCTTTTTCCCTACTTGCTCGTTACCTCTTTCTCCTGCTCTGCTCAGTGCATGCTAGGGATGGATGTCCCCATCCCCTAGGATTCACCCATGAGCCCTCTTTTAAGTAGTACCTGCCCCCTCCCCACTCCAACCCCCCTGCTTGCCTTGGTTTGGGTTTAGCTCATTATCTTTCTAGCTTTAGGTATTACATATTAAGTATAGATATCTGGGGATAGGCAGGGAGATTTTGAGACTCAGAGAAGGGTTTCTTGGAGCTTTATCTGAAATAATGAGTCCTGTGGATACGTTTAGGCCCTGAGCCAAGAAGGGATGGTATCATGGCTGGAGCCACTCTGGGCATCTGGCCGTGCCTGCCATGCCATGGCTGGACCTCTAATCAGGGCAGCTCTGGCAGACCCTAAGGCTTGGAAGGGGACGTATTTAGTCAGGGATGACCCAAGAAATGACTGCAGAGCTTCCCTTTGTGCTTAAATAAGTGAACAAGCTTCACTCTATGTAGCAGGACACCATCCAGCATTTTTTGTCCCATTGGAAACAACTCTTATTTCTATTTCTTTCTTGATAGCAAAACTAGCATACTCTAATTGTAGAAAATACAAAACAAAGAGTAGAATATATTAAGTTCTTTATCTTAAGAAACGGCATTTGTTTATGAGAATGCCTTGTTTATCTTTTCGCCTTCCAGGCAAAGCCAAAGCTAATTGAGCCACTCGACTATGAAAATGTCATCGTCCAGAAGAAGACTCAGATCCTGAACGACTGTTTACGGGAGATGCTGCTCTTCCCTTACGATGACTTTCAGGTACGTAACGTTGCTTCTGTCCATAGAACCATGTGTTTGTTCTTGACAAATAGCATTTTTCTGTGTATTGATTGTTTGGTTAGTTAAATATTATTATATTTTTTGAGACACAGTCTCGCTCTGTCACCCAGGCTTGAGTGTAGTGGAGCCATCTCAGCTCACTGCAACCTCTGCCTCCTGGGTTGAAGCGATTCTCCTGCTTCAGCCTTCCAAGTAGCTGGGATTACAGGCGTGCGCCACCACGCCTAGCTAATTTTTGTATTTTTAGTAGAGACAGGGTTTTGCCATGGTGGCCAGGCTTGTCCTGAACTCCTGGCCTTAACTGATTGGTCTGCTTCAGCCTTCCAAAGTACTGGGATTACAGGCGTGAGCCACTGTGCCTGGCCTAATTATGATTTTTAAAAGATGAAAATAAGATGTTATTTAAGAGAGAAAAGTTATTTTATATTCTTCCAAGCATCCTTCATGAACTGATAATTTTTAATGGTATTATTTTTGCATATTATATGTATGCAAAAATGTACGGGTGTGTGTGTGTGTGTGTGTGTGTGTATGTCTTGAATAAAAGTGCTATACTCTGTCCGGGCTGATTTAGTGGGCAGAGGTGCCTCTGTGTCTTATGAGACTTGCTTTGATTTAGATTTTTTGGCCAAGTACTTTAGAATCTTAACAATGGGCTTTGCTGGGGAGCAGTGGGAGATTTTGTCATGCATTTTTTAGGATGGCACTTTGGGAGCCTGCCTTCAGAGGCCCTGCACTGTGTGTGCGCTCCCAGCAAAGGGTCCAACGTTAGCCAGGAATGTCCTGGAGTTTACCTCTCTAGTGTAATGTGGGTGCTATTCCTTGGAAGAAATGTGGAGGACTCAGCACAACTCCTGCTGTGAGCTGCTCTTTCAGGCTATGGCCTGTGGTTCAGAGACTAACAAGAAGCTGTGAGGCTGTTGAGGAGTTAGGATGACATTCTTCCTTCAGGAAACCCAGTGGTGTTAAATCCTTTGCAGCGAGTCATCTTGGTCCATTTGGAGGTTCTGGTTACTTTCCTTGCTCTCCTGAGACCTAATCCTGGCACTTCTTTCTTCTCTCCTTCGATGCTCTTAGGCTCGTAATTGGACGATTCTCGTCTTGATGCTGTTACCATTTAAGCCTGTCTTTTGTGAATCGAGCTGCCTTATCTTTTTTTAAGCTTCATTGATTCTTTCTTGTTTGACTCAAAAAGTGTTATATCCATGTACAAAAAGATAAAGGAAAGGGAAATATTGAAATAATTGACGTGAAAAGCCTCCCCACACCTTTCTAATCCCACCCATCGAACATAACCTACTCTATACAGCTCTGTGCATACTTCATTGTCTTTAGAAACTTCCATGTTAACAGCCATTGTTAAATTATGATCCTTGAAGTTTTTTTCTCACCAGATTTAAGTGACTCTAGCTTACAACAGACGTGAGAATTTTCACAAATGTTCACTCTTTCTAACTTGTTAGAGATACATGAGCCCCAAAATGATGATTTTTTAGCTCTTTCCTGTAGAAAAGAATGCCCATGGGAATGAAATCACCATTCGTGTGGTGTTTCTGCCAAAGTAACTGGTAAATGGGTTCAGGTCATGATAAAAAATACCATGCTTTGCATACTTCATTACATGACTAAACTGCACAGGAAAGGACAAATAAATGGGAACCTCTGAATGATGCCTTTTGCCTGTGATTTGGCAGCAAATGAAAAGCAAAATCAAATGATTATAAATTATACTCCATGTTGACAAGATTTTCCGGTAGTGTTGTCTGAGGAAGCTAAAGGTTATCTCAGGTTTCTCTGAACAGGAAGTATATGTTCTTCTTGGTATTAATTAGAGTAACAACTTTTTTTAATTTGCAGCCTGGAATGCAAACTTTTATTTGTATGACTGAGATAAAATTGCTTAAGAAACAAACCAAAGGCTGGGCGCTGTGGCTCACGCCTGTAATCCTAGCGCTTTGGGAGGCTGAGGTGGGTGGATCACCTGAGGTCAGGAGTTCAAGGCCAGCCTGACCAACATGGAGAAACCCTGTCTCTACTAAAAATACAAAATTAGCCAGGTGTGGTGGCACATGCCTGTAATCCCAGCTACTCCGGAGGCTGAGGCCAGAGAGTCACATGAACCAGGAGGTGGAGGTTGCAGTGAACCAAGATCGCACCACTGCACTCCAGCCTGGGCAACAAGAGTGAAACTCCATCTCAAAAATAAATAAATAAATAAAAGAAAGAAACAAACTAAAGAAACAAGATACAGTTAATTGAGTATCATCTTTATCCCAGGGGAACAGGATACCTGGATGTTTAAGCAGTTGCAGAATCAGACAGTTTAAACTTTGAGAAAACTTCTGTGTCCCCTTTGCCTGTGACTACTCTGGTGATACCAGGCACAAATATTCTAGGAAAGGCAAAGAACTCACTAGCATTTTGTTGGCTAATGTGATTAGCAAATATTAGTTTCTGTTTAGGGGAAGTTTTCCTAGAGATTCAGGAGCTTGAATTTGGGCTTTGATCTTCATCACAGGAATTGTGATGGGACCCAGTGAAGTTTGAGTACAATTATTTGTTTTCTTAGAGATTCCCAGTTTCTCATCAGGTAAGGCCATGTACTCTGTGCTTTCTTGCTAAATTGTCTTGGTGATGTTATTAACTGTCTAATTAGCTGGATGAGTGAAAGGTCTTAGTGCCACAGATTCCTTCTCTCTATCGCTGTTTTCTTAGGCAGAAAAAGAGCAGAATTATTGTATTAGTAGAGGCAGAGGGAACAAATTAGATTGGGGAAAGTGTTTTATTTCATAAGGAAAAGTAACACCAAGTTAGTTAGCAAATGGCAGCAGCAAAATGCATGCTGAGGGGTGATTTTCTGCACTTAAATAATTAAGCAATATAAGTTAACTATTAAAATAATAGAACTTGGTGTAAATTTCTGCCAAATATGTTTGACATGACAATTTACTGAAAAATAAGCATGGATAGTGGTGATGCTTGTGTACATTTTTTAGGTAGGGCACATGTTGATTTTGAGCCTTTACTGGTCAGATCCTGAAGGCCTCTTCATGTTCTCTAAAAATGAGTTGTGTGAAGAAAAGATCTGTGGGTTGCATGTAGTTGCCCGAAGATGAGAGAAGAGTATTTACTACAACAACAGAGTAGGCTTTACTCTGAAGTAACTGTGGATTTTTAAAAATCAAAAGAATAGTCCTCAGCCATCAGAATATTGATGAAGTAGGCTGGGCATGGTGGCTCACGCCTGTAATCCCTGCACTTTGGGAGGCCGAGGTGGGTGGATCACCTGAGGTCAGGAGTTCGAGACCAGCCTGGCCAACATGGCAAAACCCCGTCTCTACTAAAAATACAAAAATTAGCCAGGTATGGTGGTGGGTGCCTGTAATCCCAGCTACTTTGGAGGCTGAGGCAAGAGAATCACTTGAACTTGGGAGGTGGAGGTTGCAGTGAGCCAAGCTTGCGCCATTGCACTCCACCCTGGGCGACAAGAACAAAATTCCATAAAAAAAATATTGATGAAGTAAAGTACATGTAATCTACCATGGCCAGGGACATGAATGGCACAGGACCTGCAGCCGTCGCTAGCTGATGGCCCTTCTTTTTGCAGAGTCAGACCCTGTTGCTTGGGGATCTCTGCCATCTCTGCCTTGGTTTCGTGGTTTTTCTTGCCACCAGCATCTTCTATTCTAGATATTTCCTACCCTTTTGAGACCCAAATCCCATATCGTCTGAAACTATTTAAGTCCACAGAGACTTCCCCCCCCCCTCAGTTCCTCTCCTACTGCCTGTCTGCACTGTGTACATGAACACTTGAGTGTGTGGTCTTGGCCCTTCATGGCCTGCTTCTTAGGCTTCTTGCGTGCAGGTGTCCTCCTGTGCTGTGGTCCTGAGGAGGGCTGGCTTTGAGCCTCTATCCTCCCACCCACCTCCACATGCACAAAGTTCCTGCCTTGCTAGGTGCTGGGGTTGAAGACCCATTGCTTACCTTAATAATTAGTAAAATTTTTATGAGCATTAGGTTGTTTTTCCTTAATTCATCAAGTAAATATTAATACTATTTGGAACATGTGGCAGTCCCAGTGACTAAAAATGTTTGCAGGATCAATGATTTGGTTTGGCCATAGTAGGTAATTTCTAAAATTAAAAAGTATGGGTGAAACAGGGACTGGAGAGGAGTATTTTTTTCTAGTGATTAATAAACCTTTATTGTTCTTATTGTTTTGTGGTCTTACCCAGTTTATTTGGCATAAATCTGAGAACTTACTTGTTCCATGAACAAAGTTAGAGGTAACCTTTAACAAGCAGTTAGACAGAGGTAATGACCTTTAGATTAAAGTCGCTTAAGACATGTTGAGCCTCTGTTTAACTGAAAGTCAAGCCCAGACACCTGTCTTTTCCATCAGAGACATGGGATTTGGGTGGCAGCTGACTATTGATTTCCAATCACAATTCTTCTTCAAGGGGAAGTCTTTTTACCAGATGGTCCTGTTGGTGGTGACATTGTTGCCCTGTGATTAACCCACTGAACCTTCATCTGGCTTTTAAGCTCCTTGGATCCTGACTTGTTACACAGCTTCTTAATGCTTATGCAACTATGTAAAGTGATAGAATATGAGAAAGGTAGAGAGTACTAAGAAAAAATGTTGGGAGACAATTTATGCTACCATTCATATTTCATAAAAATTAGACGTTGGTGCCTGGTGTAAACAAACAGGATAGAGCTTGTATGGAAGAATAAAAGGAGCATGTTGGGCCGGGTTCGTTGGCTCACACCTGTAACCCCAGCAGTTTGGGTGACCAACACAGGGGGATTGCTTGAGCCTAGGAGTTCGAGACCAGCTTAGACAACACAACAAGACCCCGTCTCTACAAAAAATAAAAAAAATTAGATACTAGAAAGATGGCAGAGCAAGAGCAAAGAAAAATCCCTTTGGTTCCAGAAAATCTGAAAAAGAGGAAGGCTTCTCAAGCCCTCAAAACCACTCAGGTGAATCAGGTACTTTTGGCAAAAAAGGAGCAGAAGAAAGGAAAAGGGCTCAGGTTTAAGCGACTAGAATCATTCCTGCATGATTGGTGGCAGCAGAAATGTGACCAGGTGTGTCTCAGACTAGGAGGGAAACCTCATGCCTTGGAATTGCCAGATAAACATTCCCTGGCCTTTGTTGTGCGCAGACAAGGAATTGATGGTGTGACTTTACTGGTGCAGAGTACCATTGCAAGACTTCGCCTAAAGAAAATTTTCAGTGATACCTTTGTAAAAATCACCCCCCAGAGCCTAAAAATGCTGCTTACAGTAGAACCTTATGTGACCTGGGGATTTCCAAATCTGAAGTCTGTCAGTGGACAAGCCAAGGTCAAGAATCCCTCTGACAGACAACACAGCAATTGAGGAGCACCTGGGGGAGTTTGGTGTCATTTGCTTGGAAGACCTCATTCATGAAATTGCGTCCCCAATGAAGCATTTCCAGGAGATCTCATGGTTCTTGCACCCTTTCCACCTCTCGGTGGCCCGTCATGCTACCAAGAATAGAGTGGGCTTCCTCAAGGAGATGGGGTCACCTCGCTGTTGGGGCGAATGTATCAATCAGCTCATCCACCAACTGAACCAGAACCAAAATACCTGAAAGCACAGTGTAGTAGAAGCGTGTGTTTTGCGTTTCTTTGGAATTTTTATCCTGTATCTTCAGAGAAGATTATTTCCTGCTTTGTCTTCAAAAACCAGAAAGGAAGGGTCAAAGAAAAGACGGTAGGTTATGTTCATGGCAGGCACCTCTCATCGCACTTCAGTTCCAAGGAAAAATTCCAGTGTTTTCTACATTGGCTGCCACCTTGCCTGAAATCAGCATCTGCCATGGAGGAATGGAGGAGGGAGTTCTGCTTAGTTGCATCTTCTGTCTTGGGGTTTAATATTGTGAATGAGTAGCTCAAGCTTGTGTACAAGCCTCCCTAAGACTCCTGTAGCAGTGGACCAAGCCCAGGGGCATAATTGAATCTGGAGGTTCCTGGGGCCTTGTTTTGAAGACTTGAAATAGAAGAAAGGCACAAAAATAAATATTCAGTTGTCTCTGAAAAAAAATAATTAGCTGTGCGTGGTGGTGCACACGTGTGGTCCCAGCTACTCAGCAGGCTGAGGTGGGAGGATCACTTGAGCCCAACAGGTTGAGGCTGCAGTGAGCCATGATTGTGCTGCTGCAGTCTGGCCTGGGTGACAGAGTGAGACCCTATCTCAAAAGCATGTTGTATCCCACTTTTGGATATATGCCTCAAAGACTTGGAAGCAGGGACTGAAAGAGAGATTTGTTCACCCCTGTTGAGAGTGGCATTATTTACAATAATCAAATGGTGAAAGCAACCTAAGTGTCCATCAAGGGATAAATGGAGAAACAAAATGTGGTATTTACATAAAATGGAATATTATTCAGCCCGAAATGGGAAGAAACTCCTGTCTCATGTTACAATATGGATGGGCCCTGAGGGAGTTATGCTCAGTGGATAAGCCAGTCACAGAAGGACAAATACTGTTCAGTTCCACATATATGAGGTCCCTAAAGCAATCAAATTCAGAGAGGCAGAAAGTCGAATGGTGGTTACTAGGGATGGAGGTGGGGAGCAATGGGGAGTCACTGTTCAGTAGGAACAGAGATGCATTTGGAAAGATGAAGAGTTTTGGAGATGGATGGTGGTGATGGTCGAAAAATGAGAATGTCCTTAATGCCACTGAACTATGCACTTAAAAATGGTTAAGATGGTATATTTTATGTTGTGTGTATTTTGTGTATTTAAAAATAACAATTTTTTAAAAACAGGATTTCATTTTAGGATTTCTGTGCTGTATTTATGGGTAGCAGACTGTTGTCATCCTTAGAACTGTTTGCAAAGTCAGATTGAGGAGTGAGTCCTTAAGTGCTTTTCCCACCGATGCTCATGGTGTATTACCAACATAAATGTCTTAGCAAGAGAACTGAAAAGGAAGGATAGGAGTGCAGGCCAGAGATTATTCAGAATTGACAATCCTAGAAATTTTACTTTTTGGAAATGTTTGAATATAGGAGAATCGTAGAGTGTTCTCAGCATTGTATAGAAAAATGTGGTTACTCCATTTCCCTTTCAATAACATCCTGAGTTTTATTTTTCCTCTGGTTCTTTTCCTCTTCTACTTACATGAGACTGATAATGATCTACAAACCACTGACCTAGAGAGGAAGCCATGCCCGCTGTTTACAAAGGCCTGGAAGTCCCTGATCTCATTTCCCATCTGTCCTTTTGAAAAGAAAAAAGTTTATTTTCACAGTGTTTTGTCCTCACTTTTTTATATACAGTCCCCACCCCCCCCCAAAAAAAAAACCCTCAATACTTTGATTTTGGCTTTTTAATGAAAAGTGAGTCAGAATTCAACGGCCAACAGTGTAAGTTTCCATGGACATTGTGGTTTCTGGGATATTAGTTCATGTCTAGGCTTAGACCTAACCGAAAAATTGGGTAAGTAATATTTCTAGGCCAGATACGGTGGCTCATGCCTGTAATCTCAGCACTTTGAGAGGCCGAGGTGGGCAGATCACCTGAGGTCAGGAGTTCGAGACCAGCCTGGCCAACATGGTGAAACCCTGGGTCTACCAAAAATACAAAGATTAGCTGGACATGGTGGCAGGTGCCTGTAATCCCAGCTACTCGGGAGGGTGAGGCAGAAGAATGTCTTGAACCCGGGAGGTGGAGGTTGCAGTGAGCTGAGACTGCGCCACTGCACACCAGCCTGGGCAACAAGAGCAAAACTTCGTCTTAAAAAAAAAAAAAGATTCTGAATAGACATTGCCAGACCTTCAAGAGATAAGAATTTTAATTCTAGTTCAAATAATGCCTTTTTTTTTTTTTAACTGGAAACAGTCATTAATGGTTTTTTGTTGTTGTTGTTGTTGTTGTTGTTTTTTAATTATCACATGGTCCTTAAAAAGAAAAGCTTACTTTTCAGGTAGCACTGATCAGCTGAGCTGAAGGGTGTATTTATTTAACTTATGTTTATTCTTAAATGACTTGTGAAAGGACTCAGCTTTGTGAGGTACTGGGAACCATAAAGATATGCTAGGATCCCTGCTTTCAAAATGCTCAAAACTTAGGATAGGAGATAAAGATGTATCTTAATATTAATAAGCAGGGGACTAGGACCATCGTCATGACATAAATTAGTCTCATGGGAGTCTATTGTGGAAATACTGTTTAAGAGCTTAGCGGAACACCCAGCTGCTGGCAGCTCTTGAAGCGGCTAGAAATGAGAGAAGTCGTGGTTAAAAAGGAAGATCTGGACTTACCCACAGAAAAGTGAGACAGATGTGAAAGGAGCTGAAAGCATGATGGACCAAAGTCTGGGCTAGTGCCTTCACTTAGGAAAAAGCAGGGGAAGCAGAGACAAAAGTTAGGATAAGAACCAGGAAATGGAGAAGAGTTCCATTCTCTGCAGGCAGGGAGGGCAGACACACTCTCCACGACTGGGGAGGTCCTGAGAAAGGGCAATGCAGTTGGTGACTGGGCAAGGGTAAAGAGTGAGTGGGGAGATACAGGTTAGAGGAAGCTGGAAACAGAAAGAAGGAATCAGAGTGGCTCAGAACAGTGACAAGGTCTGCAGGAGGTTTTACCAGGATTGGGAAAATGCAGGAATGAGCTGAGAAGGGTGAAACCCAGGCATGGAGACAAGATTGAAGATAGAAGATAATATGGTCTGAGTTTTGAAGCAGGGCTCTTTATGTGGTCTCTGGGGAGGGAACTAAGGGTCTTTAGGGGAGGAGTTGAGGAGGGAGAAATACCGCCAGCTCCAAAAGAAAGGAGAGGATTGTGTATTGAGAAGCCACAGCAGATTGTGCTGAGGGAGCTAATGTCAGGCTGGCCCGGAGCAGGGGCAGCTTGGGTGAGTAAGGGTTTGGAAAGCAGGCCATGGGGAGTGGCAGGGGGGCAGCAGTGTCATCAGCCTGTTCTCCCCCTGCTGGAACCATTGCCACAGCCGTCTGTCCCTCTTGCCTAGATTAATGCCAGAGACTCCTCTCAAGTCTTCTGGGTTCTCTCTTTACCCTCTTTCAATCGGTTCTAACAGTGTAGCCAGATAAATTGTTTAAAAAGTGAGTCAGAGGATATCATTCCTGTGTTCAAAATCCCCCAGCAAAGGCCTTATGGTGACCCAAGGGTCCCTGTGATCTTGTTTCCCACTTACTCCCAGGCTTTCTCCTAGCTCGGCTCTCCTACTACCCACTGTCTCCAGCCATACTGGCCTCCTTGGGTTCCTGTCTCCTCCACAGGCAGGCTCTTGACTTGGGACCTATCCTCTCCCTGGAAATTCTTTTTTTTTTTTTTAATTACACACACACACACACACACACACACACACACACACACACACACATAATATATATATATATATATATATATATATATATTTTTTTTTTTTTTTTTTTGCAATTTAGGTTCTGGGGTACATGTGCAGAACATGCAGGGTTGTTGCATAGGTACATACATGGCAATGTGGTTTCCTGCCTCCACCCCCCAGTCACCTATATCTGGTATTTCTCCCCATGTTATCCCTCCCCAACCTCCCTACCCCTCACTGTCCCTTCCCTAGTCCCCTGCAACAAACCCCAGTGTGTGATGCTCCCCTCCCTGTGTCCATGTGTTCTCGTTGTTCAACACCCGTCTATGAGTAAGAACACGCGGTGTTTAATTTTCTGTTCTTGTGTCAGTTTGCTGAGAATGATGGTTTCCAGATTCATCCATGTCCCTACAAAGGACACGAAGTCATTATTTTTTATGGCTGCATAGTATTCCATGTTGTATATGTGACACATTTTCCTTGTCCAGTCTATCATCGATGGGCATTTGGGTTGGTTCCAGGTCTTTGCTATTGTAAACAGTGCTACAATGAACATACGTGTGCATGTGTCTTTATAATAGAACAATTTATAATCCTTTGGATATATACCCAGTAATGGGATTGCTGGGTCAAATGGAATTTCTGTTTCTAGGTCCTTGAGGAATCACCGCACTGTCTTCCACAATGGTTGAACTAATTTACACTCCTACCAACAGTATTAAAGTGTTCCTATTTCTCCACATCCTCTCCAGCATCTGTTGTCTCCCGATTTTTTAATGACCACCATTCTAACTAGCGTGAGATGGTATCTCAATGTGGTTTTGATTTGCTTTTCTTTAATGACCAGTGATGATGAGCATTTTTTCATATGTTTGTTGGCCTCAGATATGTCTTCTTTTGGAAAGTGTTCATGTCCTTTGCCCACTTTTGAATGGGTTTGTTTTTTTCTTGTAAATCTGTTTTAGTTCTATGTAGATTCTGGATATTAGCCCTTTGTTAGATGGGTAGATTGTAAAAATTTTTTCCCATTCTGTTGGTTACCAGTTCACTCTAATGATTGTTTCTTTTGCTGTACAGAAGCTCTAGAGTTTAATTAGATCCCATTTGTCTATTTTGGCTTTTGTTGCCAATGCTTTTGGTGTTTTAGTCATGAAGTCCTTGCCTATGCCTATGTCCTGAATGGTTTTGCCTAGGTTTTCTTCTAGGGTTTTTATTGTGTTAGGTCTTATGTTTCAGTCTTTAATCCATCTGGAGTTAATTTTAGTGTAAGGTGTCAGGAAGGGGTCCAGTTTCTGCTTTCTGCGCATGGCTCGCCAGTTTTCCCAACACCATTTATTAAACAGGGACTCCTTTCCCCATTGCTTGTTTTTGTGAGGTTTGTCAAAGATCAGATGGTTGTAGATGTGTGCCATTGCCTCCAAGGCCTCTGTTCTGTTCCATTGGTCTATATCCCTGTTTTGGCACCAGCACCATGCTGTTTCGATTACTGTAGCCTTGTAGTATAGCTGGAAATTCTTTACCTGGCTATTACTTGTCCCTTGCAAACTTTTCCAAAGCTGACCTTTGCAGTGAGGTTGTTGCTGACTGCTACACCTCCACCTCCCTTGACCTTGCTGGTCCTCCCACCTTGCTCTGATTTCTTTTTTTCTCTCCCTGTCTCTTATCAGCTTCTCACACTGGTATATGTTCTTGCTTCTTATGTAAACTCCAGGAGGCAGGGATCTTAGTTTTTAAGCACATAGAAAAAGTGGTAGATATTCGATAAATATTTATAGAATTAAACAAATGAATTATCAACCAAGAGGGGGGTCTTCCTACTTATGATTTCAATGAAAACAATTATCCTTGTTGGAAACATCAGTCACCTGGGAACAGAGTAGAGAAAACAAAAGATGGATGGCTGTGATGGTGGCAGGATGTGGGTGAGAGTGAGTGACCTGAGGTCCTAAAATGTTCTCCCAGGGAGTCCAGGCTGGAGAGTCTTTGGAGGTGGATCCTGGACTGGGAAAAGAAAATACTAGAGGGCCCAGAGGATGAAGCAAAAATACTTGGTGTGGGGTAGTTGGAGGGGTACCAGGGCACCCTCAGGGAAGGGATATGTCAGTATCTGAGAGCTCACTGGGAGGTGTGCCGACAACATGGACCATGGCAGAGTGACTTTGAGTGTGGAGAATCAGCATGTAACAAAGCATTAAACCACTGAGCAGAAATTCAGAAAATTGTAGACGTACATTCAGCCCAGCTACCAGGCTTGCTAAAATGTCAATCAGATATAAAATCAAAATGAAATAAGAAGATAAGGGTAGAGCTCTTCAAGTGGCTATTTTGAGCATTTAAGCTTGAGGTGGATTCCCAGGCCCCTGGAAGATGTATGTTACAAGCTTTCTTATTAGAAATATTGTAGGAAAAGAAAGTGATTTACGAACATTTAGAATCATTGTTTCCTTGACTGATTCATTTGTTCTTCAATTTGTTTAAAATCATCTTACTTAGCTCACCAAACTTCAAGAATATCAGCATTGGACTGTGCAAATTCAGTGTTATTTTCCCAAACTGAAGGGAGTGTTAAGGATGAAAATTGCTTCTGAAAAACAACTTCTGTGCCTCAGTCTAAATCAGCAACCACAGAAACATATTGGGGAAGCATAATTAGCTTTGTATTTGTGCCAGCCTTTCTAAATGAAGGTGGAGGTCTTATAGGCTAGGAGGATGATCTGGCCATGACCCCACTGTCCTTAAGTGAGGTTCAGCCGATTGGCACCTCAAAGGGTTCTCCCGCCCTCCTCACTGTTCCAAGGGTATCCCTCTGCAGCCCCATGTGCTGTTACAGGCAGGGGAGGGTGTGTGGGCAGCAGTGTCCCCATGTGCCCTGGCATAGGACTCTAGGGGACATGATTGAACATGTTACGTGGGAGCAGGGCAAGCACACCACACAGAGTCACGGTGCCCTCAGGAGCTGGAGAACTCAGTGGAACCGTGATGCCTCCTGCTGAAACAACTGGGGTACAAGGTCGGTGTGTTGATTTTTATGTTTACAAAGCATTTCATCATTTTCTTTATTTTTTTTCCTCAGCCTGCTGAGGGTAGTAGTTTGGTTTTTTGTTGTTGTTGTTGTTGTTGTTTTTATGTAGTGGATACTGCGTGACATGATTTTTGTTCCATGCTGTGCTCAGGAAAACTTAGGATCAAGTGGGGAGTTGAGATTAACTACATATATAACTAGATGAAAGAGAGCACATACATATGAAATACCACCTGGATACATCACGTAAGTGTAGGATATTATTCTCTTATCCTGAATGAAGGGTATTGATGAACCCAGTAGTCCAGCATTGTATGTTTGTGTTCTCTGTGTGAGCTCACATTCTTCTTTTCCTTTCTTTCTTTTTAAAATAATATTTAGCTGACTTTTTTTTTTTTTTTTTGAGATGGAGTTTCCCTCTTGTTGCCCAGGCTAGAGTGCAATGGCACAATCTCGATTCACCGCAACTTCTGCCTCCCAGGTTCAAACGATTCTGCTGCCTCAGCCTCCCGAATAGCTGGGATTACAGGCATTGCCACTATACCCAGCTAATTTTTGTATTTTTAGTAGAGATGGGGTTTCTTCATGTTGGTCAGGCTGGTCTCGAACTCCTGAACTCAGGTAATCCGCCCATCTCGGCCTCCCAAAGTGCTGGGATTACAGGCATGAGCCACCACACCTGGCTCAACATTTTAAATATGTCAGAGAGAATGGTAAAATACCATAATTGGTGGGTTGGATAAACATAGACCATATTTGTAAACCAATGAGGGACAGAAGGCCAGTTTTATCTATGTGATTAGTGTACATGTCTTAGAATATTAAAGATAACAGGCATGGATAGAGGAAGATTTGAACTAAGGATGATATCTTCCATTGGGGTAGCTTAATCAGATGGAAATTTTGAAGGATGTACTGTAACTCTAGCATTCATCGCCTATCCCTCTTTATTATGACTATTTGTAACTATGAAACTGCATTTTATTTTTTCCCTAAATCGAAAATAAAGCCTTCATGAGAATAGACAGCCATAGTTTTTTTGAAAATTATAAATCATACTTTTTTGAAAATTCATGTTTACATTTGCCAACGTTCCTACCATAGTGTTTTATACATAGTAGGAATTTAATAGGTATTACACAAATGGATGGATATGAGATCTTGGCACCAGTGGGCTCTGAGGTCATTAGAGCGTATCTCAAGGTGGCAAATCATGGGAGGAGAAGAAAAGGAGACACAGTATGTTCGTATGCGAAGACAAACACACACAAACCAAGAGTCCTTAAAGGAAATGGAAATCCAGGTTTTGGCCTCAGAATTCTTAGATGTCATTTAACATATTGCCTGGCATAAAAATCTTTACAGTTCCTAAAACAAAAAAAGAGTCCTACTAGGTGTGTATCTGCCTTTTCCTGCCAGGGTTGCCTGGAAGAACCTAGATGATATTGAGTGTCTTCCCACATGGGATTGAGCAGCCTTGAGTTAGCAACACCCTCAAGTGTGTGCATGAGATCCAAAGAGGACAGATTCAGTAAGTTCATCAAAGTCCCTGATGTCAGAAGTCCTTGAGTCAGAATGCCTTCCCCATCTGCTTAGCATTATTTCTACAAAGCAGACTCTCCACTGTGTTTGAAGTAAGACTCTGGATGGCAGCCCAGGAGCTGAAATGCTGCTCTGACAGGACCAGCGTGGCACTGGTCAGCTCAGAGGGATTTGAGTGAAATTATCCTTAGTGTAGAAGTGACACCTTACACATGGATGATGGGTGGCACATTAGGGAGTATGTCTTTCTAAGACAAGTCCTGAAGGAGAGTTCATTGTGTATCGAGATGTATAAATACACTCATGCACTGCATAATGACCTTTCGGTCAACAATGGTGATCTCATCAAATGATAATCCTGTATTTTACCGTACCTTTTCTGTGTTTAGATATGTTTAGGTACACACATACTTCCATTGTGTTACATCTCCCTACAGTAGTCAGCACAGTTCCATGCTGTACAGGTTTGTGGCCGAGGAGCAGTAGGCTACATCCTATAGCCTAGGTGTGTAGTAGGCTATACCATCTAGGTTTGCATAAGTACATTTTATCATGTCTGCACAAGGACGAAGTCACCTACTGATGCATTTCTCAGAATGTGTCTCCAGTGTTATACAACACATAACTGTGATAGACATGTTTTAACTTGAAGCATATTCACTGTGCTAGATGTTCACACAAAATTATGGTCCTTTTAGCAACTAAAATAGAATTCTAAAGAAAGACAACCAGAGACACACAGACAACTGGAAAACAAAAGAAAGTACACTTACTTACGCCTGCCTCAAGGTTGAATGGAATGCACATGAAAGAGTTGGTAGGTGCTTTAGACAACTAGAGGAAGTGGCAGGACCCAAGATTTAGTCATATGTCCACAGGGGTTTTAGCTCAGGTCTGTCTCTTACTACTCTGATCCTTTCAGAAGTGATAAACCTTCCTAAAATTCACCTTTCTTAATCTGTAATTCAGTCATGACATTTTCCCTAAAATTTGGTTCTCACAGATGTTTGAGAATCCAAAGAGATACAACCATCCAGGGAAGCTCTGCACACCCTTGCTGCTGTTCTTCCATTGGTACGGAGATGCCAGGTTACTAGGGAGCTTATTACAGCCTCTATTCTCTCCTCTAGGGAATGTCATTTTATTTTTGAGGGTGGCTGTTTTTAGTTGCAAAATGATGTGTTGTGGAGCAGGCTGAATCCCTTACCAAATGGGAAGCCAGACATGCCACTTGGGCCCCGAGTGACCACAAGGCTACTCCTGGCTTTCTGGGTACCTCTCCTGTCCTCAGTTGTACAGTAGTACTTAGGAAGTGATTTTAAAATTGCTTCCTTGTAAGACCAAAATAATAATAATAATTCTTTATACAAATGCACTTAATTGATAACTTTAGTTATTAAGGGTTCTGAACATTTATGTTATTTAGTTTATTGCATTTTAATAAACAGTCATGTGTGCTCTTCCATTTGAGGGATTTGAGAAGGTGGCAGAATGAAATTCATATGACTCACAAAGGTCTACTGAAATCTGACTTTTTAGGAAGCAGTACATTATTTGGTGACAGGAACTATCTGAAGTCTCACCTGTTGCTGAGATGGTTTCCTTTGGAACCTCATGTGGTCTCACAGCTAAATTGTGCAGTCCCTGTTTTAAAGTCCCAACTTCCTATTTACTCAGCAACATTTATCTTGTGCCAGGTGTTCTGCTGGGTATTGGAGAATTAAAGATGAATAACATGGTAGGATTCTCAAGTCTGGCAGGAGACACAGAAGGATCTTTGAGTAATCTCAGCGGAATGGCACAAGTGTCTGAGATCAGTCTTAGCAACTTGGTGCCAGAGGGGCATGGTGCATGAGGGAATCAGAAATAGTCCGTGTTGCTGGGTGGTTGGAGAAGGGCAGAAGAGTCCAGAAAAGTCAGTATGATTGGTCACAAAAGGTCTTGGGTCATGCTGAGAAGTTTGGATTTTATTCTGGTGGCAATGAGGCGTCATTGAAAGAATTTCCGCTGTGGCATGATGCTATCAGATGAGAGATTTAGAAAGACAAATAGCAGCTGTGCAGAGAATAGATAAGAGGGATGACAGAGGGAAGGCAGACATACTGGTTAGGGTGCTGCACTGTGGTTTGTGCATTGCTGTGGGTACCTTGACATCAGGCAGAGTGAAGGGTGGCACTACTGAAGGACCAGAGAAAGAGATGGGGGACCATGCAGGTGCCAGTGAGGAGGAGCAGTTAGAGAGGCAGAGAAGGCCTCCCCACCAACACCACCAAGGATTATAGAATTTGTGTTAGGTGAGCTTAGGCTCAAAAAGTCCATGAGAAATGTGTAATTATCTGCTCATATCAAGACTCAGCCCAGCCAGGCACAGTGAGTCACACCTGTAATCCTAGCACTTTGGGAGGCCGAGGTGGGATGGTCGCTTGAGCTTAGGAGGTCAAAGCCTCAGTGAGCCATGATCACACCACTGCACTCCAGCCTGGGCAGCCGAGCAAGACCCTATCTCTTAAAAAACCACAAAAAGACTCAGCCCTTGTAATGTTTTAAGTTTGTTCCTTGGGAATCGGCTTTCATTAAATCCCTTCCAGAAACCTACATGGAATTCCTTCTTCAGCCCCTTTGTCCTATGCATTGCTCATTTTCTTAATTATTAGCGAATTAAACATCAAGGCTCTTTAGCCAGTGCTTCCCTAAAAACGGAATTTGTCCGACGTTAATAGAACACCGTGGGTTAGCTGCCAAGACATGAACTGTGAGGTAAAATGTGGGAATGCCCTGTGTAAATTTTAGTTTCCAGTCTAGCTTGGTACTGAATCCTCTCAAAGAGCAAGACATTTGCTCTGAAGCAAATGCATCTGCCAGATACTTGGAAAGGTTCCATCACCTCTGCGCTCAGTAAGTGTCAGCGATGTTCCTAGAGTTGTCGAATAGTCATATTTAATACTGCACTTGATACGAAATATTTAATGTGCAGACCAGTGCAACCAAGTGGGGTTTCCAGCAGATATCAAAGGGACGTAATTCTACAGAGACGTGAGGCACCATGCAGTGTGGCTGAGGCCTAGAGACAAAAGGAAGGAGCTCTTGTGAGCCATCTCAGGGGGAGCAGTTTGCAATCAGAGATAACTTTAGAACATGGATGTGGATGCTAGCCATTTGGCCCAGCTGAGGACAATAAAAATTTAACCTAAGGTGAACTCAGGGAGGGAGATGGGCCAGGCCCAGGGAATGCTCCTGAAGAGCTTCGTCTTGCTCAGACCTCCTGGGCTTTGCTTTTTGGCTGCGTCCAGGTCCCTGTCTCCTGAGCTCAGCATACTGTGCCCTGCCCCGACTCCAGGCCCACCCCAAGAGCTGCCCTTCTCCTTCAGCGGACGCAAGTACTGTTTCTCTGACAAATGCATGAAGTCCTCAGGTGTTTGAGGGGATAGTTCCACTAAGTAAATGAAATAAGCACAGAAATAAGCACAAGCAGGGATGCTTTATATTGATTACAAAGAGGAGAGAGAGGATTGATGGTTGCACAGTTTAGCCTTAGGGTAGACTGGAATTGATGGGCTCTGAGGCCTGCTGGGCTTCTCTAACAGGTGGTCACTATGGACCCTGGGCCTTCTCTCTGATTTTAGGTCATCCTCAGAGAGTAGCTCATCTTAGAGGCAGGACCCCAGGTACCTCAAAATTCTCCAGCTCCCTGGGTCTACAGTCTTCTCACTGACAGTTCCCTACAGAAGAGAAACATCTTCCCCTCTCCTGACTCAGTGTCTCAGCTGGAGCGCAGTGGTCCCCTCTTTCTTTGGGTAGGCTCCCAGGGACTACCCGGGAGGCTGCTCGGTACTCCCCATGTCTTCCTGCCTCAGAGCCTGCGCTCCCTTTTTGGGCTGTCCCTAATGTTTATTTCTCTGTTGAGGGAGGACACTCCCAGCTCTCTGCTCCTTTGAACAGCCCAGATGTGGAGGCACTTTGTCACCAGTTCCAGCAGCTGGCTCAGGTTACAGCCCACCCAATTCTCTGAGAGGTTGTCTTTAGCTCATTGTTCCTAGGGTCCCAGGGCAAGGGTGGGCCTATTGTTTGTTTTTTAATTAAAATCTTATAAAATATGATGTTTTAAATATCCCGTGGATCTGCATACTTCCCACCAGGAATTAAGAGAGCTGTTTTGTTATAGTTTCAGCCCATTGTAAAGTAATTAATAAAAAATCCAGTGCCATGAGTTGAAAAGGTTAGAAAAATAATAGAAATCTTTTTTAATACTTACTCTTATATTTATTTAAATCTACATAGTGAATCTTCCCTCCTTTTAACCCAATGATTCTTTCCATAAAGAAAAATAATTAGGGTAATGCAACTGTAATTCAAAGCTAATATGGTATTCATCTTTTTTCTTTTTTCTGGATGCATTTTATGTTTTAGTTTCTTACAAAGCAATTGCCAGCACTCAGATAAACCATTTGAGAGGAACAGACTTAGAATTCCATATTCACAGAACTGTGGGATTTTTAAACCACAAAGGAAACCTAGAGATCCTAGAAGACTGTTCTGTGGATGTGGAAAGTTCAAATATTCACCAAGATTACACAGCTAATTAGAGGCAGAGCCTGGGTAAGGACTCAGGTTTCCTGGCTCTCAACTCAAACCTCTTTCCAGTATCATTTCTCAAATTCTAACATCGGAAGTTGAATGAAATGATTTGCTTCACATTTCTTGTGGTTTGAACCATGAGCTTCTCAGAATCTCCAGCTTCAGTGGGGTCAGGGTAACGTGTTGGCTGCCACTGATGGAGGCCAGACAGAGCCTCGGCCAGGTTGGGGTCAGGAATGTTGTTAGGAGAGAGGGATTCCACATTTAAGCTGCAGAGAGAGCAGTGAGTGATGATGGAGAGAAGTCAGAAACGCCCAGAGGCCCCAGGGGTCACCCTAGGTGAGGAAACAGGTACCTCCATGTGCTCCCTTTAGGTGGGCCTGCCCTGCTGCCCAAGGCTAAGTGACTTCCCATGGTGGCTCAGAACCATCACAGTAACCCCAATGTTGGGGGGGATCATTTCAACTAAGAGGAAAGAACTTTTTTTTTGTAAGAAGGATCTATTTGAAATTTGTCATTCTAAACTAGACTTGGAGACGGTTGTAAATTTCACTCTTTGTATTCTGGGAGCATCTCTGTGCCTTTCTAGCTCATTCTGTTATATAAAAGCAAAACAAAAAACAGCCCCATAAATATTAAGACTGGGCTCTCAGGTATCTGTGCCTCCTCATATAAACCCTTTGGGAAACGATGCCACCCCTTTTTCTTCATTTTCAATTATGTGTGTGATTTTGTGGAGCTTATCCTAAGACTCCTGTCCATACTTGGCAAAGGTAATTAAGAATTTCTGAGTGTCAAAGGCTATGTGTTTACCCTAAGTAATGATACTGACTGAAAATAATTACCTTCTATTATAAGAGCTAGGATAAGACTTTTATCTGTCTATCTTTTATCTATCTGCCTATATATCTTTTTTTCTTTCTTTTTTTTTTTCTTTTTCTTTCTTGCAATGCATACCTTGGTAAAGGGCTTTTATTTTTAAATTATGTTTGTGCTGTGAGATTTCTATCCCAATAGTTATCCGAGATGCTAGCAATGTTTAGGTTTAATTATCGTGTGAAATGTTTTCCCCCTTCCCTTTTCAAATGTACAGATTTCTTAGCAGAATGGAAATAGTTTGTTTCCAGACACAGAAATGGGACTGGTATGCTTTGAATGGCTACCTTGATGTTGGTTTATATAAAGTAGATATAGACTCATCTTTTAACAGAAGTAAGATTTTAACTGATAGAAAAGTGGAAAAGAATGCCACAGCTATGAAAAATAAAACTTGGCTTACTGTTGAGAAGGGCTTTAGTGCTCTTGGAGTATAAATCTCTTAGTATTGGCTTGAACTTTGCTATAAGCCAAATGAATAAAACTATAGAAATTTAATGTGAATCAGTTTGGCAGAAAGTAGATGATTACCTGAATATGATTTCTAATACATAAAATCTATCTCCTGTTCTTAAAGGAATTTGCAATCTGGTCGGGTTAAGAAGGGCATGTGGGTACAGGAGAGTTTTGGATAATGGAGTCAGGGATTGACTATTTGTTCAGACAGGTCTTGAGGTGGTTTATAAGGTCACCATGGTACAGGATCAGACCTCAGCTTTGCAAGTCCACAGACAGGATTTGGTCAGCCAGAGTACTCAGGGAAACTGGCTTGTTGCAGGCAACCCCACAAGAGCACAAACTGGAATGTCATTTTATTAATATGCATTGAGAACTAGAATTTACAAACAGATGAGAATACCATGTTGGCTGTGCATTTTCTCCCAGTAGGAAAGTCTAAATGGGAAGCATATTATAAACAAGTGGCTCCGTGAGATTGTACGCAGAGCAAGGGCAATGAATTAGAAGACCTTAGCAGCCTGGTGGTATCAAATGTTGATGGCCCCACTGGTGCCAAGCCTGGTAGTCCTCCCCACCCACATGGGTCTAGCCTAATGGGTTCCAACCTTTCTTTTATATTGATTGATTGATTGAGACAGGGTCTCACTCTGTCACCCCACCTGGAGCGCAGTGGTGTGATCTTGGCTCACTGCAACCTCCACTTCCTGAGTTCAAGTAAGTGATTCTCTTGCCTCAGCTTCCCAAGTAGCTGAGACTACAGGCATGTGCTATCACACCTGGCTATTTTTTTGTATTTTTTGGTAGAGATGGGGTTTTACCATGTTGGCTAGGCTGGTCTTGAACTCCTGACCTCAAGTGATCTGCTTGTCTCGGCCTCCCAAAGTGCTGGGATTACAGGCATGAGCCACCACACTCAGCTCCAACCTTTCTCTTAAATAGTGCTAGAGACACTCACAGAATTGCTCCAGCCATGGAAACCTGGTTCTTCCGTTGGCCCATTCTTATCCCAGATGTGGAGTTTTAGTGTTGTTTAATTCAAGATCAGTGAGAGTTTTAGGCAGTTTTTCCTTTGACTTAAAATATATTTTTAGATCTAGGATTTAATGGACTTTTTTTGCAAAGAGCTAATATCATTTATGATATCTTAATTTTGTGCTCTGAACTTCCCAAGGGCAAGTTTATCTTCATGTTTCTCTTCCTTTTGTACTGAATACAACTTGTGCTCGTCTTATACAATTTAGCTTAAGCTAAATTGCAGCTTTCCCTCAGTGCTCCTTTTCTTGATGTCCTCTTCTCTACCTTATTGAATTTAGACTTCCCTACTTTTTTCTTGCATATTATTCTGTGCTTCTGTGCTCTTTTCTCTATACCCTTCTATACTTGTCATACTCTAATAATTTATTTCCTTATCTTCCTCTTTCATCAGACTGTAAGCTTTAAAAGAACAGCAATTATATTTCATTAAACTTTCTGTCTCCAGCTGCTAGCTCAGTGTCTGGAAAAATGTAGGGACCCAGTAACCTGTGGATAAATAGATAGATGGATGGATAAAGTAATATTTATGCTGAGTCCTTAAATGATCAGTAGAATGTTTTTCATAAGACACTGCAAACTACTCTCAAGATCCAAGAGGCATTTACTGTATCTTACTTGACCTCTTTCATGGCATTGACTGAGTAGAAGGGTGATTGTGGAAACAAGATTGCAGCATAGTGTATCTCCTCAGTGCTTCTGTCTTAACTCTGTACTGTAGCTAGTATTTGAAATCCATTTTCATGAAAATAGCAGTATTCTTTGGTAATGTAACTTGGAGATGTGTCTTACAATCTTGATTTAGTTTTCTATTGTTGAATATCAAACCACCCCAAAGCCTAGTAACTTAAGACAATAATTTATTATTCTTGCAATTCTAAAATCTAGTCAAGGCTCAGCTGGGTGGTTCTTCTGTTTTACACTATCTGTAGGAACTGGAAGGTCGAAGATGGTTCTTCACTCCATTGTGGTATCTCACCTGGGATGGCTGAGACCAGCTGGGGGATGGTGGGACATCATGTATATATCTGTCTTTCTGCCTAGCTTGTACTTCCTGTCACCATGGTGATCTCAAGATAGTAGAACTTCTTATATAATAACTGGCTTCCAAGAAGGACATGGTGGAAGCTCCCAGTTTTTTTTAAAGGCTAGGTTTAGGTCTGGTGCATTGGCTCATGCCTATAATCCCAGCACTTTGGGAGACTGAGGTGGGAGGATTGTGTGAACCCAGGAGTTCAAGACCAGCCTAGACAAAATGGTGAGACCCCATCTCTATAAAAAATATAAAAATTATCCAGGCATGGTAGGTCATGCCTGTAGTCCCAGCTACTTGGGAGGCTGACGTGGGAGGATCACTTGAGCCCAGGAGGTTGAGGCTATAGTGAGTTATGATTGCCTCACTGCACTCCTTCCTGGGCGACTGAATGAGATACTGTCTCAAACAGACAAACAAACAAACAAAAAAACAAAACAAAGGCTAGGTTTAGAACTGATCACCATTTCTTCTACCTCGTTTTGTTGGTGAAAGCCAGCCCAGATTCAGGTAAAGGGGTTACAGACTGTGCCTTTTGGTGTATGGAACACTACGCATAGATGAGGAAGGATAGCAGCCATTTTGGAGATTATCTGAAAGAGATCGAATAGTGTGTTGTTCAAGACATGCACTATCAAATAGCACTTATGCTACATATGTACTAAAATAGCACATCTAGTTTAGTTTATTTGGATGAAGTCTCTGGGAGAGCAAAAGGGCTCTGGTCAGAAAACCATTTTTTGTCAAAATCAAGGTTAGGAATTGATCAGTAATGATTCATGTGTAAACCTAATTTTAAAATGAGAAACATTATGCTATCTTATCTGTTAAAACTTAGGTTTCTTGCCTGTGGAACTTACATGAAGGAAAAAGAACAGATCAGGCCTCTCTTTAACAATTTAACGTTACTTTTTTTCCCAAGTAAGAACATAATGGGACTTTGATATACAAGAATTAAAAAGATATATTTACTATTATTTTTCTCACCTCAGAGAGGTGTTTGGAAAAGTGTCCCATAATTAAAGTTTCTTGAGTTGGTTATTCTACTGGGAAATTTTTGTCACAGATTGTTTCTTCCTAATGTTAGGATGAAGAATGGCCTAGAAGTGACCCTAATAGTCCTATTTCTTGATGTGAGCTATTTCATACCCAGATAAATCAAGATCAGGACACAGTAAGTGGGAACATAGAATGTATACCTTTTTGAAGTACACAGAATTTCATAAATAATCCCTCTTTACTGACAACATCCCTTTCATAACAGTTGTGACAGTCTTTATATAGACAGTATATTGCTTTGTAGCTTTTTGAACAGCTTGTGCCTCTCTTCCATGCTTATGGTCACTCATCTCTGTGGCATTTCACAAGAACAGATGTGTAATAAAGTTCCCAGGAGGCTGAAGGAATGAATAATTTACCTGCCAAGGACTTTGGTGAAGAACAGAATTCATTTCTTCCATTCCTTTAGAATGGGGGGCCTTATTCTAAAAATAGACTTTAAGATTACTTTCAAAGATAGACACAGTGGAAGAAAAGCATAAATATAGGTGAAGCAGACACAGCAGAGAGAAAATGCAGGCAGGAAATAAAATTAAATTGTACACAAAACACATGCCCTAAAGTTCTCCACATGGGCTGGAGGATAAGGGAGCAGAGGTTTGACCCAGTGCCACCTCCAACCAAAGGAAGAAGGGAAACTGCCAGGACCAAGGCTGTGAGATCCCAGTGTGGTCATTTGCCATGAAGAGCTAACAGGATAGATTCTGTTAACAAAGTGTTTGCTTGTATGCTGCTTTAATGACTGATCTGTTTTGTTTGTTTGTTTTTGTTGTTGTGTTTTTTGCTTTTTTTTTTTGAGATGGAGTCTCACTTTGTTGCCCAGGCTGGAGTGCAGTGGCAAGATCTCAGCTCACTGCAACCTCCGCCTCCCGGCTTCAAGTGATTCTCCTGCATCAGCCTTCCGAGTAGCTGGGATTACAGGTATGTGCCACCATGCCTAACTAATATTTTTGTTTTTTCAGTAGAGACAGGGTTTCACCATGTTGGCCAGGCTGGTCTCAAACTCCTGACCTCAAGTGATCCACCCACCTCAGTCTCCCAAAGTGCTAGGATTATGGGCGTGAGCCACCACGCCTGGCCGACTGTGATCTTGTTAATATTACCTAAGGGTTATAGTCCATGGGAGTAAAAAGCTACAGTATTTCTGAAACCTGAAGGCCAGGCATGGTGGCTCACACCTGTAATTCCAGCACATTGGGAGGTCAGGTGGAAGATTGCTTGAGCCCAGGAGTTTGAGACCAGCCTGGGCAACATGGTGAAATCCCATCTCTCCTTTAAAAAGTACAAAAATTAGTCGGGTGTGGTGGTGCATGCCCATAGTCCCAGCTACTCAGGAGGCTGAAGCATGAGAATCACTTGAACTCAGGAGGCAGAGATTGTAATGAGCCAAGATCATGCCACTGCACTCCAGCCTGGGATACAGAGAGAGACTGTGTCTCAAAAAAATTAAAAAGAAAAAAGAAAATGAAACCTGAAGCCCAGTTCTTGAGGTATACAGGATCTTACCCCTGTTGTTTTATTTAAAACAAGTGTTTAAGCCTGATGAACAAGAACAGTTCTAATGTTCCTTGGAGGGGAGGTAGCATTCACAGATCATGGATTCATTTAACAATTACTGACCGAGGACCTTCTGTGTGTCTAGTTATCTATGCTCTTAGGCACTGGGGATGTGGCGGTGAACAAGAACAGATCTAAATGACAAGAGATGGGTGGTGGTGATGGTTGCATGATTGTGTGAATGTACTTAATGCCACTGAACTGTACACTTTAAAATGTTTAAACTGGTAAATTTATGTTATGTATAAAAAAGGCAGTTAAGGCAAGTAAGATGCTATGTCATGGGACTAGGTCAAGCACTTGGGGGTGGGGTGTTAACGGACTTTGAAAGGGGCCTCTACCCTGCAGGAGGGGCTGGCTGGAGGGATCCGTGGGTGCCTGATTCAGAAAGAAGCAGGAGCTGTGACCCAGCCTGGCTTTGGAACTTGAGATTGCCAAATGGAATCTGTTGTGTGTCACCCAAGGAGGCAGCTGCACTGGCTGGGGGAAATTGGAGGAACTCTATGGGTGCCAGGCCCAGCTGCAGGGCACACAGCTGCACTCTGAGGCTGGCACCTGCCTCCTTTACTTACCCAAGGCTTTTCCTCACGTTTTTATTTCCAGACGGCCATCCTGAGACGACAGGGTCGATACGTATGCTCAACAGTGCCTGTGAAGGCAGAAGAGGAAGCACAAAGCTTATTTGTTACAGAGGTAAGGCTGTTTCTTGTGTTGTTTTACATTTTAAAGTCATTTTCCTCTAACTGCCTCCTTTTCTTTAAATTTCAAAATTTTCAACAAAGTGTCAATGGACTAATTATATTTTTATGATGGAAGTTCAAATAGGAGAATAATGTGAAGTTTTCAGACTCTGAAACTGACAGAAATGTCCACACAGGGGCTGTTTCTTTTTTACATTTTTATTATTTTTAAAATTTATTTGGAGGGGGCTATATCTGACTACAAAAAGTGAATTCTACAGAATTTATCTCATGGCCTTGAAATAAGCAGTAACTTGTAAATGAATTCACTGGAAATCTGTTGGAGGCCTTGTTACTAATACTGTTTTAAGGGCAACACACACATTTATGTATTTATATTTGAAAGTTATTTTTGACTAGTATTCATGAAGTACTAGCTGATAATAAGCAGGGCCTATCACTGGTCAATATATATTATTCAAGAATATATATTATTATATATATTGATTACTATATGTATTCCTAATCAAGAGACATTGATTAATATTACTTTTATTTGAGCATAGAAGTAAAATTATATTATGGGGGAAAGATAAATTATTTACTTATTTATTTTTTATTTTTATTTTTTGAGACAGTCTTGCTCAGTTGTCTAGGTTAGAGTGCTTTGGAGCAATCTCAGCTCACTGCAACCTCTGCCTCTCCTGGGTTCAAGCGGTTCTCCTGTCTCAGCCTCCTGAGTAGCTGGTATTACACGCATGTGCCATCATGCCCGGCTAATTTTTGTATTTTTAGTAGGGACGGGGTTTCACCATGTTGGCCAGGCTGGTCTCAACCTCCTGACCTCAAGTGATCTTGGCCTCCCGAAGTGCTGGGATTACTGGCATGAGCCACCGTGCCTGGCCAGAAAGACAAATTACTGCAATTTAGGTTGCTTGCTTTAGTTTTTCCCCTTGGAGTGTTTGTTTTTTCCTCCAGGTAGTTTTAGGTAGGAAGGAATAGTTAGGTGTTTTAATTTTGTTTCTTTAAGTGCTCCTTCATTTAAAAATAATGATTTTCTAATCCTGGTTTTTCTAGTTGATATTTAGATCATAAATATGCCTGTCAATAAAATTGCTTACTATAAGAAAGCGATGTATTCTTTTATAAATAAAGACCAATTAAATAATATTTAATTTCCATTGAGATTTTTAAAAAATTAAATATAAAATTTAAAAATTTTAAGCTGTGTTTTCGCATCTTTCTGAAAAGCTAACTTCCTGTCTTACCTCCTTTGCCACTATATGAGTAAACTTAATTCCAGACAAATACAGCCAGATACGTTTGTGAATGTATGTAGTTATAAATGTCTTCTTAAGGCAGATGGTAGCAAACTATGACCTGCAAGCAAAATCCAGCTGTAGCCTATTTTTGTAAATAAAGTTTTATTGTAAAGCAGCCAAGCACATTTGTTTACATATTGCCTATGTCTACTGTCACCATGCAACTCAAAGTTACGTAGTTGTAACAGAGATAATGTGACCCTTAAAGCTGAAAATATGTACGATCTTGCCTTTTGCACAAAAAGTTTGTTGACCTATGTTTTAAAGCATGTGGCAAAATTATTAATTGCTAACTCAGTTCTCCTAGTTGATTAAAAAAATATGTTTTTTTGAGGGAGAATTCTCCATTAAGTTATTTAATCACTGCAAGTTGAGAAATAGCTGCTTCATTCTGTGCTGCTAGAGCCAACATAACTAAATACTTTTGGGACCCTTCCACTTGGGTGGAGTGAACATTATTTCCTCTTTATCCTCTGATCCAGAGAATGACCTAATGGCTTAAAACAAAGCAAAACAAAACAGAAAAAAAAAAAACTTCAAAAACCTTTGAGTGTAACTTCAAAATATTATTGAATTTCACAAGTTCGAAATGTCAGTCACATTTCTGTCTTTTTGGAGGCACAGTTCTCCGGATCTGGGTTTCTGATGGGACGCTTTATCTCCTAGACTTTCTATATCCCCAGAGGTGTGGAGGTTGCTTGCCTAATTCTGTGCTTCTGCTTTGGAATTTAGCCAGTGGCTGCTATTAGATGGTCAACAATGGCTTGTTAAATCAATGAATCTGTAAATACTTAGCCAGATTCACTGTGGAGTGTTTTTTGTATATGTGATTCCTTATTATTATAAATATTTGAACATAATAAAATAAAATATAAATTATTTTCCCCATTTTGCCTAAGGTATTAAAATTTGGGCTTCATTTATAAATGCATTTATGATATACAAATTTATGCTGGTTTATTTAGTTTTTAATTTGACGGGTACATCTTATATTTCAGAATAGCTTTAATGTCCTTCAAGAGACTTGGTGGTACAACTTTAGCTGCAGTGCTTGATGAAATCCTGCTGTGGCTCTCTGAAGAGAATAGGAGCGTGCCCACAAGACCATGTTGTACATGATCAGGCATGACTACTTAGCTGTGCCAGTGAACACGGGGCGGTAGTGGGAAAACCCAAAACTATGGATCCTTCTGAAATCTGATTGGTTTTAGAATGCAGTTTGGATTGTGAATGTATGATACTCTAAATGTGAAAATGCTTTGAGAAATCTAAAAAATCATTTTCAAGGATAAAAGTGTTTTAAAATATTCGTAACTACATCGTAAAAAAACTGAAAAGCTGGTCAGCTCCAAAATCTGACTCTGCTCTTAGCCCTTCTCTGCTATTTATTCCACCTCTCAGAATAATTTTAAAAACTTACCTTCACATCACACCCTTGCCAGTAAAGTGCTTATCGTAGAGCCTGGCACAAATCAGCACTTGCTGCTGTTGCAATTATTATTTTCATGAGCTTGGAGGTGGAGGGGAGTTTGCTTCAGAAGGCCTTCAGGCATGGCCTATGACACAGATAAAGAGGTTGACGGTAGAAATGTTCATGTTAGTTATAGCCAGAGTCAAATAAGCTAGATTAAGGCATAAATACATTTATCTACCTATATTTTCACTAATTCACTTATGCTTTTTTGCATACACTGAAGTTGGCACATATATAGTCAAGTGCTGACTGTACAGATTGTTTGAACTAAGCTGATTTTAACTAAAATATTTTCCTTTTGATTTTGACTCATTCCTATTTGAAGATCTGGTGGATGTGGCATTATAATCTTAGGCTGTATGCACTGCTGGAGGATCTTCATGGATAAATGAATGACAGACACCAGGCTGGCCCATTGAATCTGTCATGTGGCAAGGTGGTTTGAATGCAGTCTGTATAGGTTAGGTCACTAAGAGAATCTTTGGCAGTTGAGGACTACATTAAATATTCTGTACACACAGAGAGATGAAAATGTCATGGTGCTAATGTTAATTGGAATCCAAATCTTTTTCCTAATTATTTCACTCTGTTCCTTATGAATGGAAAGAAAAACTGGGGGGAAATTTATATGATAATATCAACTAACAGAGCTAGTTCTAATATTAGTAAATACCATGAAAGCGTCTTTAAGTTCATGCATTCTATTCACTTTCATCTCCTAGTAGAGGCCACATGGCTTAAGAACCAGGTGCTTAGTCTGAAATAGTTCATTGTTACGTAAATGTCACAAGGTTAGGTGGAGTTGTCTCCTTGTAAAATCTGCTCTCAGATCATTAATGATGATAACTTAAAGTGATATTGCCCCCAAGGGTAATGTTTCAGTGGTTCAAAGTCTCAAGCTTCACAGGAGTCTCTGGTGGTGGAATTTCAGGCATTGTCTCGTTGATGGGAAAGAATTTTTTTGATGTTTGTATGGGTATGCCTTCAGAAACTTTCCCAAGTGTTTTCCAAAAAATCATCACGTATCTTTCTGTTTTCTATTTTCTGTTTTTTAAATCCCCCTTCTATAGTGCATCAAAACCTATAACTCTGACTGGCATCTTGTGAACTATAAATATGAAGATTACTCAGGAGAGTTTCGACAGCTTCCGAAGTGAGTAAACTATGTTATACACAGGGAAAAGTCTTTGTACTTGAAATGCTTGAGGAACTTCATATGCGATCAGAGTAAGTGGAGAAAATATTTCTAGATGGTTTATGTGTATGTGGTGTAACTATTGTTTACAGGGCCTTTGATTGTAAGACTCAAACATTCTACTTGGCCATTGATAGGTAGTAATAAACATGTGGATGGTTTCATATGTCCAGTGATTCTTTTCAGGGTGCCACTGATAGAAAACTATAAATAAGTGAAATTTTTTCACTAAGAAATATAAGAAAATGTAAGTGTACTGAAATATGCTGCAGTATATTTTTTCCTTGAAAAGAATATTTTGAGGAAGATACTTATAAAGAGCATTTTACATTGAATAAATTTTATGTTTTAAAAAAAGTAAATCAAGAAACAAGTATTTTCCCAGTTAGATTTTTTTTACCTCCTTTAAAGTATTAACTTATTCTTGACTATACCAAAAGCAAGTGTGTTTAGAATGAATAGTGGTGGTTAACTGAATCGGGATAGGTAGGTATTGCCTTGAGTGACCATCTGTTATTAAAGGGTACATCCTGAAACGACACAGTTGGTGTCTTAGTCCATTTTGTGTTGCTTTAAAGGAATACCTGAGGCTGGATAATTTATAAAGAAAAGATATTTATTTATTTATTTTTATTTATTTATTTTTTTGAGATAGAGTCTAGCTCTGTCACCCAGGCAGGAGTATATCAGCTCACTACAACCTCTACCTCCCATGTTCATGCGATTCTGCTGCCTCAGCCTCCTGAGTAGCTGGGATTACAGGCAAGCACTACCACACCCAGCTAATTTTTGTATTTTTAGTAGAGACGGGGTTTTACCATGTTGACCAGGCTGGTCTCAAACTCCTAACCTCAGGTGATCCACGTGACTCGGCCTCCCAAAGTGCTAGGATTACAAGTGTGAGCCACTGCACCCGTCCAGGAAAAGAGATTTATTTCACTCATAGTTCTGCAGGTTGTACAGGAAGCATAGCACATGCTTCTGCTCAGCTTCTGGTGAAGAGTTTTTTGCTGCTTCAAAACATGAAGGAGAAGGTCAAAGGGAAAGCTGGCACTTGTGAAGAGAGACCAAAGAGGAGGAGGAGCCTCACTTTATAACAACCCATTCTCTTGGTTACTAATCCATTTCAGCAACAAGTAATTCCATCCTGCCAGGAACAAGAATTCACTCATTACTGTGAGAACAGCACCAAGCATTTCATGATGGATTTGCCCCAGACCCACTAGGCCCAGAAATGCAACACTGGGGACCGAATTTCAGTCTGACTTTTGGTGGGAATAAAAACTATATCCAAACCATAGCAGTTGGCAGACTGAAGTATACTTGATTATGAGAATTGAAAGCAACTAGTGATGGATTATGTTTTAAAACTAACCATCACCAATGAAAATATTACTTGAGGCCTGATTAATGCATTTTTCTTTGTTTGTTAAATCTTTGAGCTGGAACCTTTTATGCTGTTCTCAGTGGACCTAGCTGTTTGTTTTTCCTCCTTGTGTGGCTTTGCCACTCCTTAAGCGTGTTCAGCCAGTTTCCCGATTGCCTCTTTAAACCTCAGCCGGGAACACTCCCTCCTAGCATTATCTTCTCCAGATGGGTATGCTCTTTAGTTCTATATTTACCCAATCCTCCCTTTGGGATTTTTCAATTCTTCCCATTGGATTGGCTTAACCCATCTTTGTTGATCATTTTGTTCATAGTCTCAGGGTTGAAAGATATCAGACTATGTGATGTCGTGTACTTACTATCTAATAAACTGGGGGTACATTTTCCCTTTTCACACTAATAAGAATTTCCAAATGTGTGATGAGAAAGAGAGGGAGAATGGTAACAGTGGCGAAGAACACAGATTCTATGTTCTGCCTGGGACAACTCTGGCCTCTGTAAGCCTGAGTTTCCTCATTGTTAAATGGCCTCAACAACAGTCACTATCATTAAAGGATTAAATGAGGCGGCACATGAGAGGTGCACAGGGCCTGGCACCTAACCCCCACTGAGTAAATGCAAGCTGCTGTCTATATTGGTGTCTTGTTTTTGTTGTGGTTAATACCATCATCGTTAATCACTTTCAATGCAACAACTCAATCTTCTTTTTTTTTCTCATAAACTTTGTATTAAAAGTTATTCTACCAAGTCTTTGTTTATTAAAAACGAATCCACTTTCTTATTTTTAATGTGCCTGCTAACTCCCCAGAAGCTATGCTGTCTTTTCCACATAGCTTTTTGGAGCTTTCTTACTCAAGTCTCTTGGCTTATCCACCTTGAAAAGCAAGTGCATAGGTGGTTTTATTCTTTATCTGAGTAAAGAAGCTGGGCCATCTTTGGATTTAGTAAAGCCTGGGCCCTCTGATGGAGGAGGAAATGCAAAGCCTCTTCCTTGACTAGGCATTTATAAAACAAATTTTCTTTCTTGTTTTTATAGCAAAGTGGTCAAGTTGGATAAACTTCCAGTTCATGTCTATGAAGTTGATGAGGAGGTCGACAAAGATGAGGTGGGATTCCTGCTTGCTGTTGCTTCTCTTTCACTCTGGATTTAAACATCCATTTTACAGACTTAGAAGATCATTTAGAAAATTACCAACATTTAGCCAAAACAGGCATTGGAGTGTTTCATGAAATGGGAATAATTTTTTTTAATGTTCTTGATTGATTGGAATAAGGTCTCTGTTTCAAGTTCACCGCTTAGCATTTCATGTTCTCTTGGTTGTGTTTATTTGTTCTGAGATCATTTTCAAAGACTTGGATCCGATTTGGCTACATTGTTAAAAGATATCAAGATTACTTAGACCTTGAATTTAGGGTGTTTTTCAACAGATCTTGAAACAGCTGCCAGCCAGTAGGTTTAAATGGCTATTTCTTCAATGATTGCTTTCAGTGAAGTCTGATTTTATCAAGCTCACTCCCCCTACTCCTAGAGAAAAGCTCATGGCTAAAGATTTTTATCACTAGCATTATAGTCGGAAATGCTAAATCTCATGGCTAGAGAAGTATATAAAGGGAGTAGGGCATTGAGCAGAGCGTGCCCACTGAGTGAGGGAAACTTCACAAAAGACGGTGCCCATCTCCGCATTTCTCATTCTCCCCACTGAAGGTTAAATGTCCCATTGTGAGTTTAGGTTTTTCCTTTTTTAAAAAAATTGTCAACTGAGCTATAACACGAGCCATTTGCATGTAGCGAATTATTTTAGAAACCACTTTTAAAATAATTCTAAGAAAAATTAGTGCTCATTCAAAATAAACAATATATTGGGAACTTGAAGCTGATTGGCATGAATAGTGACAGAAGGACCAATGGAAATATTGCATATAAGGGCACACACTAAACTGTAAAATCCTAGGTGGTAAATTATTTCTATGATTGCCATCGATAGCAATAGTAAAACCACCAATATTTACATTGAGATGGTTCAAGACAAAGCATATGATGAGTCTTTCTGCAATTGTCTGTTTGATTACAAAAGCTTTGACAGATTGTGTATATTTGCGTGTATATTTTTCCTCTTTCTGTTAATCATAATAATATGTGCTTAATATATCTGTAGCAGCAGCTGGCAGCTCCATGTTCTCTCCTCCTTAAACCCAGGTCTTGCGGTATGGGGTTGTGCATACAGAGCAGGTCTCTTCTGCTCTTTCCTTTCACTTCTCTGACTCCCCCTTTCTTCTCCTCTATCCCTGCTTGCATTCTTGCCTGTCTCTCCTTCTCTTTCCCCCCATCACTTTATCTCTCCTTTCTGTATTGCCTCACATTTCCTCCCTTTCTTTATTCACCTTTCCCTGAACTAAGCCTCTGGGAAGGTTTCCAGGAATGTGCTTTTGTCCTCTGACTATAGGGGAGTATAATTTGAAAACATTTTTTTCATGAAACCAGGCAAGACCTTCCAACTTGATTTGTCAAGTGTGGTATGTCTTTTTGTGGCCCATTAAACACTGACAAATAAAATTTTGGACAGGAGCTAGCTTTGCCTTTAATGGAATAAAGTTCTCAGAAATGTAAGTGGGTCTCTCTCTTTTATTGCTAAGTGGACTATTATGTGACTTGTAGGCATTGGTGTCAATGGGTACTTCAGTAAAGGGGCAATGGACAACTTGGCACAAAAGGAATGACCTTCCCATTGACCAAACTCACAGCAAGTAATACAGGTAGTGACAGGATCAAACTCACAGCAAGTAATCCAGGTAATCACAGGAGGCTGACTGGTGGTATTTTCCTTCTGTCCTAGGATGCTGCCTCCCTCGGTTCCCAGAAGGGTGGGATCACCAAGCATGGCTGGCTGTACAAAGGCAACATGAACAGTGCCATCAGCGTGACCATGAGGGTGAGGACGCGTGTCACTCTGCCCTCCCCTCTCACAAGCCCTTTCTGCCATAGAGTGTGAGAACAATGCTCAAGATGAATGTGTATGCTGTTCTTCTTGACAGAGGGGACATTGTCTGGTTCCTAGGATGCTCCCCTGGTGACAGCACCCCCATTGGCACAGCCCCATCCACCCACTTTCCCTCACTGTCTTCTGACCACCAGCATAAGGAGACCATCCCTGGGCTGGTGCGAAGGTGCAGTCACTGACATAGGCTTTCTTCTCTGTAGTAACGGAGAAGTGTTCCTTGGTACCTCACAGAATGTCACCAAGGGGCTATGTGTCATGCCAATCCTGAGCACTTCTGTGGAGATGTACTATAACAAAGTCAAGTAAAGCAAAAATTGAGGACGAAGAAAGAAAAGAGTTGCATAGAAGAGAAGGGTGCATAGAGAGAACTCTAACTAATAGAAGAAGCTATTCAGAAGAAAAGTGGGACCAGAGAAGGATCAGGACTGATAACAAAGGAAGCAGGGAGATGAACAGGGAGATAAAAATTAAGGAGGAAATGTGAGTGCCATTACCCTGAGGCTGGAAAATCATTCAGCATCACGAGGGAAAAAATAGTTCCCATTCTGTGAGCAAGAAACCCTGGAGATTTTAGAGAAAATTTCTGTCCTTCTGTGTTTCATCCCAAATTGGAAGTCCCTGCACTGCTTTTGGGTAGTTATGTAAAATCTCCGATTCTGTGGGTGAGAAAAATGACCCGGGGATATTAGGGGAACCACCTCCTCAGAACTGAGATGCAGCAATCCTCTTGGATGAGATAGGGAGTCTTAACCCCGCAGTGACCTGGAACGTCAGCTAGAGTGAGAACGGAAACAGGTTTTATGTAGGTGTGTAGTCATAAGTGGGTTATTGATAGAGATTGTGACCCTCTTCATTTTAAAAGAATATCTGTGTGTGTTTTTTTCTCTCAGTCATTTAAGAGACGATTTTTCCACCTGATTCAACTTGGCGATGGATCTTATAATTTGAATTTTTATAAAGATGAAAAGATCTCCAAAGAACCAAAAGGATCAATATTTCTGGATTCCTGTATGGGTGTGGTTCAGGTAAATAAGAAAAGAGTTTTACCATCACATTTCCTTATGTGCAATAGTGCTTATGTGTAAATTAACAGATTTAAGCAAACACTTTCAAAAATGGCAACATGCATGATAGAAAGGTATCTAACTTTAAATGAGGAAAGGCTTGTTTTTCATTATTATAGAATATGGCACAGATAATGTAGAGGCAGAATTATGCTGTGGCAGGTGGGAGCACTCTGGCTTTGCCACTTTATAGCTGTGTGACTTTTGACAGACTACTTAATTCAGATAATGAGACTGTTTCTTTGATATGATAATGAGTGCATTGGATGAATCAATGCAGGGAAATATTTAAAACACTTCATAGTATCTCAGTGTTATTTTTATCACTAGCATTATAGTACCAGTGGCTATGTAGATCAGTAAACAGACTAGGTTTCAGCGCAGATTGAGTTCAAATATCTGCTCCTCCACTTACCAGCTCCGTAACCTTGGAGATGTTATTTAACCTCTCTGTGCCTCAGTTTCTTCATTTGTTAAATAGGGATAATGACAGTACCAAATATGGTTACTGAGAAGGTTAGTTAATTGAACATGTAAAGAGCTTAGAACACTGCCAAAAAATGGTAAGCATTTGGTCAATATTAGTTTTGTTATCACAGGACTGTTGTACTTTTTTATCATAGGGCTTATGTGTTTATCCTTAAAGTATTATCGTTAATTGTTCATAACACATGAATGTATTTTTATTGCAAAAAATCAGACAACACAGATAAAATGAAAGTCCTTCTGAACTCCTCCCCTCCTCCTGTCTGTTTTCTGCAGGGAGCTACTACCAGTTTTGCATGCATCCTTCTATAGCTTTTTAGCATTGTCTTTGGAAGAGAGTTGACAGTTTCCCCATCCATCATCTGTCCATCTGTCCGTGCGTCCTTCCATCCATCCATCCATCCATCTGTCCACCCCTCCATTCATCCAGCCTTGCCACTTTCCAGGAAGATTTAAGGCCACAGCTTACAAGCATACATAGGACATGGGATATCATAAACTTAAAGTGGGGGGCGAAAGCAGAAAGATGAACAGGGGGTTGGGATAAGGGTGAGAGAAAATAGAGTTAAGGAGAAAGCATATGTTTTGAAGATCCAGCACCTGCTGTGGGTCAGCCACCACCTGGGCTCTATGCCTTCTAACTTGGAGACCTGTTCAGTCACACAATTCACAGTGCACATAAGATACAGACAATCCAATTAGTCAGAAGCTGCCCAAGTAGTCTCAGAATGAAGATCATTCAGGCATTTTTCTCAGGGTCCCCCTCAGACAGAAGGCTCTGTGACTAATGAACAGTCTTCCTAACAACGTTTCACAAAAGATGCAGTCACCATTATCAAAGAGTTCTCCCTTCAAATGACTCCACGGTGCCTCTTCACATCGGCCTGTAGCTCGATTCTGTAAGGAGATTGTTTGGTGGGGCCAGTGTGACACAGCTATCTGGTTTGACCAAAGGCATACTTGTTATATATTTACATGGTTACCTAAAATTAAAGTGTACTTTCATCCAAGGAATACATTCATCTGGTTGAAACAGCCCAGTGGTGCTGAAAGGCAGTGCTTCACCCCTGCATCACCCCCACCCACTCACATCCTATTCCCTTGGAATAGTAGTCTTGCTAGATCACAAGTGTTCACTGCTGTTTATTCATTCATCGATTTTGGACGTCATTGTGTGACTTCCTATGCTGGTAGATAGGATTTTAGCTCCTGGCACCCTCCTTTCACTTCTAATCTGGACAAATTGCTTTCCCTGCCCTGCATACCTGCCATCTAGACATCCGGTCTGTCTTCCTCCCTGTGTTGGGCTTCCTGTTTCTAGGATCTTATGTCTTCCTCTTTCTTGTTCTACTTTCTCGTTTTGGAGGAGTACATCTTTGGCAGCTTCCTGAGGAACTGTGTGTGAGATGTTAACTTTTTTGAGAATTAGGGTATCTGCTCATATCTTTACTTTTGCATTCACACTTGACTCATAGTTTGGCTGGTTATAAAATCCAAAGTGAAATCATTTTACCTTGAAATTTCAAAGGTATCCCATTGCCTTCTAGTTTCTGCTGTTGTTTGGAGGATTCTGGTGTTATTCGGAATCCCTGTTTGTGGTCTTCTCTTTAGTGTTCTGAAATTTTGGTTGTTGTTTCTTGATTTTTATTTTATTTTTTGGCAAGCTTTTTTGTTAAGGTATAGCATATAAATAGAAAATAAGGTATAATATGTAAATAGAAAACATATACCTAATGCATGTGTGACTTAGTGAGTCTTTCTGGAGCTCGACTCTCTCTTGTCTTGGTGCTGTTTTATTTCCCATCATCCTGGAGACTCTGTCCTGCATATTCTGGCCACCTTGGTCTTCCTCAGCTCTGGTCAGTGTCTTCTACTCAGCAAGATGGCAGGGCTCTGTTCAGATTCCCCTTCCTGTGCCATGACCCAGACACTGCCTCCAGGCAGAAAGCTGAGGTGATGTGGAGTTCACCCGGTATCTTTCCCTTCCACAGGGAAGGGGCTAAACTGCCTGTTGTCCCCTATCCGAAAACATTTACTTCATCTGTTTTGTCTAGTTTTCTAGCAATGATGGTGGGAGAGTAAGTCCAGATCCTTTTTCTACCTCATGGTCAGCAGTGGAAGGGAGGGGTCCAGAATCAGATATCTGCAGGGACCAAGGAAGTAAATTAAGTGACAGAGAGAGGCCTGGTGGCAAAGCAATAGGGAATGCTGGGGTGATCTAGAGCCCAGTGCCCCACTTAAAGGGGGCATCTGATGCCCACCTGCAGCTGGTGCTGCCAGGTGGAACCCCTAGCTCAAAGATGCCAGGTCATCCGGTTTCTCAAAACCCCAGAAATACAGAATTTTAGTTAAACCTTGGTAACTTTAATTATTGGTAACTAATTTTAAAAACCACTTTGAAAAATGAATAAAAAACACCAAAAGGTACTTTGAGAAGATACAAAAAGGGAAACAAAAAAACCACTGTGCAGTACCCACCCACCCCCACTAAAAAAAAAAAAAAGAAGAAGAAGAAAGAGGTAAAAGATCAAATATGTGAAACTGTATTTGGGCCCAAGATCAAGACTACAGCACCACTTAATGCTCACTGAAAATTATGTTCAGTCAACAGCTAATGTGGATGTAGCTCAGCTGGCAATTCAGCCTCCACTGAAAGCCACCACTACCAACAACCTCATTATATCAGAGTATGTTTATTGACAGTGTTTGTGAAGTAAGGAGTGCCAGAGTGATTTATCAATGACAGTGAATTAACTTCTTGGGTGGGACAAGTAGTTTTCTTTGTATTCTTTAGTCAAAAGACCTTTAAGTTACTTTTTAGCTGAGTTTTCTGGCACTGACTTAAAAAAAAAAAAGTAAAGCAAAACTAAATATATTTGGCAACCTCATTTTTTAAAGTAGGAAGTAATTATTTTTGTTTTATAAGAGAGTTTTGCTGCATGTCTTTGGCCCAGGGGACAGATGCTTATAAGTCCAACAGCCCTGAACTATCAATTAGTCTCTGGGGTGCATTTCAAAATCTAAGGTTCTGACTTCAGTGGAAGTCTCTTCCTTCAGATTGTCTTTGCAGATGCAGCTGATGGTGTTTTTCGTTTAATAAATTGTATCCAAGACTTCAAAAGAGGAAAATAATTGTTTTTATCCGTGTCTGTTTATAAAATAAGCATCAAAAGTTGTGATTTAAGGGTTTTTAGAAAATTATTACTTGTGGATGTTATAAAAAAAAATTAGTTGACTGGTGCTGTGAATTTAAAAAAAAATGCCTAAGCTAAAAATGTTGGAAGTATTTTAGAACCCTTGAAGTTTATTATACTTATTTTAGAGATGAGGAAACTGAAAGGGGAATTATTTAGAATTGAGGCCTAATGTTCCACTTTTAACTTTCTCTTTTCACGATTGTGAGTATGCAGGGAACGGAGAAGAGAAAACTCATTTTGTTTCTAGCCTCTGACTTCTTCCTGGTTCTTGCCTTAAAGTTTAAGTGAAATCCAAGGTGGCAATTACTGAGCTGGCCGCAGACAGTCTGTGCATAAGTGTGTGGCTCTGCCAAGGGGAGCACTTGACTTTGCATTTCTAAGAACTGCGCTGCAAAATCACAGGGCCCTTTGGGAGGGTTGCCCTGTCCCTGAGACCTCCACCAAGGAACTCTTGCAGGGACTGTGGATTACCCAGTAGGATTGTACTGGCTATGTGGGGGGCTTTCCTGCCCACTCAGATGAGTGGGAGTGTTCAATTTCACATCACTCAGCCTGTCCTTACAAGGAATCTTGTGCCATGTTCCTCAGAGCTAAACCTCTGTCTAGTGTGGTCAACCTGGGGAGATTTTGCTCCCTGGAGGGCATCAGGCAATGTCTGGAGACTGGCATCTAGTGGCTTAAGGCCATGAATTTTGCTAAACATCATACAACTCACGGGCCAGCCCCTCACAACAAAGAATTGGCCGCCCAAGTGTCAGTAGTACGGAGGCTAAGAAATCCTGGTCCTAGTGTACGTTCATCTTCCATCCGTTCGCTACAGCGCGTGGACTACTGTTCTTGTTCTTTGAGCCAGCCACCCTCTCGCAGACGTGAAAACCGGAGGCATGAGGCAGGGCCACAGACAGGGAGTCCAAATACCTTTTGGGATTCATAAAGGATGAGAAAGTTCCAGATAAGTAAGCCAAACATAGTAATAGACAATGGCTGGCTTTTTGAAATGGAATACCATACGCTACCTCATTTAAAAAAATAGGAGCTGAAGAAATATGAAAATTTTACATGAAATTTCATTTATTAAACAGATAGTTTTCAAACACCCACTATGTGCGAGACACTGCTCTAGAGACTAAGGATGTGTAGCACTGAACAAAATGGGAGCGTTGAGGAGCTTTCATTCCGCTGCAGGGACACACAGTGAATCAAATAAGTATGTAAAGTAGGTAATGAGTCAGATGGGAAAATAAAGCTGTGGAGAAAGTAAAGCAGGGAAAGTGGATAGTGATGGGGTTTCATGAGGAGGGGGCTTACAGTTTTAAATAGCTTGCTTCTAAATGCCAATGAGATAGCGCCCAGCAGCAAATGAGAGAGAGAAGTTATTTTAAAGCAGTTCTAATTCTTTTAAAATATGTCTCTTTATCCCTTTTCCATTTCAGAACAACAAAGTCAGGCGTTTTGCCTTTGAGCTCAAGATGCAAGACAAAAGTAGTTATCTCTTGGCAGCGGACAGTGAAGTGGAAATGGAAGAATGGATCACAATTCTAAATAAGATTCTCCAGCTCAACTTTGAAGCTGCAATGCAAGAAAAGCGAAATGGCGACTCTCACGAAGGTAGGTAGGCTTGGCTTCCCCCAGGCACACACACTCTGTGGGTGCCTTTATTTTTTCCAGGTGAGTATAGGAAGGAGACCTGTGTTGTCCAAGTTTGTGAGAGGTGGGATGGATAGGAGCTCTTTACAAATAGCCTGTCAGCAAAGATTTTGTCACATTATCACCTACTTCCCAGACATTTTGTATATGGAGATCATGTAAGGGGAAGAACCAAAGCTTTGGAGGCAGAAAGGAGGACTTGGGTTTGAGTCCCATAAATACCATATTTCAGCTGTGTAGCCTTGAGTAAACAACTTACGTTTTTGGAGCCTCAGTTTACTCACCTATAAAATGGGAATAAAAATGAAAATTACTGGTCGGATGGGAATAGTAAATAAGAAAATGAATCTCAAGTATCTAGCATAGAATTTGTACTGTATTATAAAATATTAGTAATAATTAGAATACATGGGAGCCTCAGATTAAATTGGTGAGAAAAATCTGGCTGTATTCTTGACAATTCATGTTTTAGTTCCCAATCCTGGCTTCCTCTTAAAAGTACCTGGGAGCTTTTTAAAAATATTGCTTACCTGGTCCCACAGAAGATTCTGATTTAGTTGGCCTGGGGTGGAGCCTGGGCAGGTCTGACTTTTAGGGGGTCTCATGGATGTGCCCATGCGGGCCATTGTTCATAACTAGTGTCAGTTCTTATTGGACAGTGTCCATGCTGTACCAGCTACTCAGTGTCTTGACTCTCACCACTGGGCCTGTGAATCAGTGTTTTTTCAAAGCCCCCCAATTGTTTCCCATGAGCATCCAGAGTAGGGAACCACTGTGTTCGATTGAAGGCACCTGAGAGAGATGGCCTTCCTCCTTCTGTTTCAAATGAAATACTGTGAATTACAAGTGACTCCGATAATCTGTTTTGCCATTTTAGATGATGAACAAAGCAAATTGGAAGGTTCTGGTTCCGGTTTAGATAGCTACCTGCCGGAACTTGCCAAGGTAACATCATATATCTTCTGCTCTTCATTGAATGCTGTTGAAGTATTTCTCATTTCATTGGTTTGTCCACAGTGGAATCTGTTGAAATCATAACAATTACATTGTGATTACCTCTCTCTTTTTCTGACCTGATTATGAGGTGACATGTACTCATGCGGTACAACTTCAGTCTGTCTTCTAAAAAGTACCCTACAAGTGTTCTCCATTTATTTTTAAGTGTTTTTTCCCCGATAATGCTTAACACTACATCACAAGTACTGAAGAAATAACTGAAATACACAGGTAGGTGTTCTCATGATAACATCTTACTTTCTGTGTTGACACATGTGCTCTCCCTTACTTGGGTTAATAGACACAGTTCCAAAGAGGAAGGACCTGGTATCTTGCCACGAAAACCAGGGGTTGCCTGAGTTTCAGAAATTGTTTCTAGGTCACTCTCAATGGAAAGAAAAATAAGCTATTCCTGTGTCTTACAATTTTGAGAAATTTAAAAGTTACTGAAAAGCACAAAGACAAGCCAACCAACCATACTGCCACCTCCCAGATTAAATATCTATTATGATGTTGCCTTTTTAGCTTCCATATTCTTAAAAGTTATAAAATATCAATTATAGTTGAAGTTCTTTTAAATACTGTCCTTATTCCCATTCTCTTCTCTTCTCACAACCCGAATCAGAAACAAGCACTATTAAAAGTTTTATTTTCATTTTTATATCTTTACAAATAAATCTGTCATAATGATATATATGGTGTTTAATATGTTTAAAAATGCCTTACAAACACTAACCTACTATATATATTGTTCGGTACTTTAAAAAAATTTAAAATTCACCCCTTTTATTTGTACTGTATAGACATTTCAACTGTTCTGTTATTTTTGTTTCTATTATAAACAATGCTACAATGAGTATCCTTGTTCTTGTCTCCTTGTGTGCATCTGTGAATGATTCTTTCTTAAATGAGAGAAATATCTTTGTCTTCTCTAGCCCTTTGCACTCTTATTCTGTTACTGCCCTTCTATTCTTTTTTGATACTAGAGTGAAATGGTGGCTCTCCACACCCACATCTTAAACACTATAATAGAACTTGGTTTATCTATATAGGATTATAAATAGACTAGCATTCAGCATTGACCTTTATTTTAAGACAACATGGCTGTTCTCAAATATAAAATCTCCCTCCCTGGCTGGGACTTCAGAGCATTGTTTTTCTTCAGGACTTGACTGTTACCACAGTATCTTTTTAGCACCTGCCCATTAAAGCTAATTTTAGTGCCACCATTGTAACCACCTCGTAGTCTGGGAAGAGTTTTGGCTTGTATGTTTGTGTTGTTGTGTTATGAATGTCTGTGTGTCATATCTTGCATTGAGATTTGCGTTTTTGTTTCTGGATGTTTGGGGGTTCATCATTTCCCAAAACAAAATGTTTGCACCTGTTTGGGTTTTAGTTTGTTTCAGCAGGTAATATATGTGATGCTGTCTAGGATTCAGAAAGTAACCTTCTGCACTTACTGGGTGAACAGAATAGATACCTAGAAGATTCGTGTTACTTGAACCTAATGTTGATTAATTATAAATCCATACTTTTTCCTATGAGGATATACAGGAGCTGTCCCCTCTTTTCTTCTGTTACTACCCAGCCAATATAATTCAGTATTGTTTGATTCTAAGACCTAGGGAGATTTTTAAAATATATACATATATTTGATATAAATGCGTACATTTATGTATACTTCTGTTTTTATAAGTGTAATTATATATTTTTTTCTTTTAAAATATTTGGAACTGTTTTTTAAACAATACGTTACAAGTTAGCTTAAGCCATTTTAGTTGGTGAAATCAGTTTGATTTCAACCCCTGCTTCTTTTTGTTTATATTTAGTTTTTTATTATTTTTATTGAGGTATAATTTACAAAAGCCGAATGTTCAAGCATGAATTTAGAGCTCAGTGGAGTTCACGTTTGCACACTGATGTAAGCGGCCCTCAGGATAGCTTGTACCTGAGACCCTTGTTATTTTGACCTCCATCACTGTAGTTTAGTTTTGACTTTTCTAGAACTTTCTGTGAATGGAGTCATACATGTACTCTTTGTGTCAAGCTTCTTTAGCTAAACATTATGTGACTCACCTTAAAAAGTTTTGTTAGGCCAGGTGGGATGGCTCATGCCTGTAATCCCAGCACTTTGGGAGACTGAGGTGGGCAGATCAATTGAGGTCAGGAGTTCCAGACCAGCCTAGCCAACATAGTGAAACCCTGTCTCTACTAGAATTATAAAAATTAGCCAGATGTCATGGCAGGTGCCTGTAATCCCAGCTACTCGGTAGGCTAAGGCAGGAGAATAACTTGAACCCAGGAGGCAGAGGTTGCAGTGAGCTGAAATCATGCCACTGCACTCTGGCTTGGGTGACAGAGCGAGGCTATGTCTAAAAAAAAAAAAAGGAGATTTTTTTTTAATGTAATAGAATTGAATGGAGAATATGAAAGTACAATGCCCTCAATAATAACATTTTTTATGTAAAATATTGTTATTACGGGCAGAGTACTATATATATATGGATATGTATGTGTGTGTGTGTGTATATATATATATATATATATAAAATGTGTGTGTGTGTGTGTGTCTTGCATAGTGACATAAAAGATATTTGTTTTTCTTAGTGTGCTCTTATATATATTTATTTACTTTCATTGGGATGTAATGTACATATTTTGGGGGTCTGTGTGATATTTTGATGTCTGTATACAATGTGTAATGATCAAATCAGGGTAATTGGGATAGCCATCACCTCAGACGTTTATCTTCGTGTTGCGAATGTTAAAACATTTCTTACTGGGAGTCATGGTCAAAACCTGAAAAATATATCCTTGTTAGAGGATTTACTGTTTTTTCTTTTCCCCTAGCTTTCCCGTGTTTTAAAAATACTTTTATTTAGGAAGGTAGAAAAAGGTAGAAAATGTAGAAAGTAATTTTTGGAAGGGAAAAGCAATGAAGAAAATGGAGATGAGTTATTCACTCAGCACATGGGTATCTGTGGGCTTTGCCTTTTAAAGGCCAGCTCAGTGGTGTCAGTGTGCGCAGCCCAGTTCCTGAGGAAGAGTGCAATTTTGGCTCTTTATCATCTCCCTGCAGGATGTCTGGACTATTTGCACTGGTTGAGAAGGCAAAGAAGTTGACCTGATAACTGTTGGTCATCCCATTTTTAGGAGGAATGGATTCCATGGTTACAGAATCAGAGAGTGGGGGGAGGGGTGGGGAGAGAGAACTGTGCCAATTTACTAGGGGATGAAGAGGTAAAGAGGACAATATCAGGGAGGGCAGGTGTAAGAGAGGGTCAGGCTGGGAGGCAGGGCCACAGTTCAGTAAGATTGCAGAAAAAAAGCTTAGAACAATGGGGACAGGCAGAAGGTGGCTGAAGGTATAATTGAATGGCAGGTTCCTTTCTAATCAGCTCCTCTTTCTGCCTCCTTCATCCTGTTGCCCCGGCTTTTGTTTTCCATTGTGACTGAGACGTAGCCAAACAGGATGTGACTGAGAGGAAGTTGTTTTAGTGCAAAAATAACTGATGTCTCATTCTGGAATATTATGGAAGCACCCATTCCTTACTGTGCGAGTGATTGTAGGCTTACGTTTTCAGAATATTTTGCATAATCTTGGGACTTACGTTTGTACATTTAGTACTGAACATCTTTATTGTTTTCTTATTAGAGAACACACTGTACTACCTGAAAACTGGTTCTTTTCCTCCTATTGTCTGATATGAAACCAAACATTTTTTATTGTAAATGTAACAGTGTATATAGCATCAGTCTCATAAATATTTTAGTTAGGTACACAAACCATAGTTCAAGTTAGTTAATTGAGTTCTTTTCTAGAAAGTCAAGGAGTAACGTCATCAGGTTATAAACTCCATTATTAGTTATTTAATAATTTATTTCTCTGGTTACATTTATATCTTAGGTGACATCAGAACATATTTGTCATCTCCTTATATAAAGATGTTGTGAAGAAAACCCACCTTATGTTTTCTTCCACAGCTTTTCTCTTTATGAGCTTTTATTTTTGTGCTCAAAGAATAGCAGCCAACTTTTACTTTGCTTTCCCCATGTGGTTCTGAAAGAGAAGTAGAGTTTCCTCTGAATCCAGAATTCCTCACATCTTTTTACCTTTCAACTTTGTTTTAAGCAAGTGAACTTATCATTCCAGGTAAATCTCCCACAGTTGCATCCAGGGGAAAGTATGTTTCAGACTTTGTAGTCTCATGGAGATGGGATGAGGATTAAGGGCCATTCTCTGCAGAACTTGTCAGAACCCAAACGGTTTCACAGACACCTTTTCTGATTTCTTAAACCGAGTCTGTAATAAGTGCTTCATTCCCTAGATTCCAATCCAGAAAACAATATCCTTGCACTATGACACAAAGGAGCTGGCTAGGCTTCTGCCTGTGGGGTCAGCTGCTGTTGCATTTCTGGGTCTCCTTTGTGAAGAGGATGAGCTGATGGTCCTGAGGAGTTAGGTGTCTTGGAAGTAGTGGAAATAAATCATGATAACTCTTTAAATTAGAGTACATATTCTGGCCTCAAAATGTTTTGCAGAGTCCTCCTGTTCTAACCCATTCTGTTTAAATGATCCAACAGTCAACACAATGTTTCTGATAATTCAGCCTTTTAAGGCTGAATAAGATGCTGTTGGCCATAGTCTTTGACTCTATATTGTTTATCTACTTGAAAATAAACTTTAGACACAGAGTATGCCTAAAGCCAACAGCAGACTTTCTGGAAATTCTTGAATGTTTGGTCCATAACTACTTCTTAAGACAAAGAAGAAAACCTTGTCAGGGTGTGTCATTAGTGCTTGAATGTAGGATTTACAGGACAGGGTGGGGCTGGGGAATCCTCCCTGTTTTAGATGAATCACTCTCTTCCTTGTCTTCTCAGCAAACACCAGTTTCTACAGAGAACAGTTCTGCCCTTGTCCATTTTCTGTCTCCATTTTCCTCTCATTCTCCTCTCCACAGAACCCAGAGTAGTCAGTGGGCTTTGGGCAGGAAAGAGGCAACAGGGTGTCTGGGGAAAAGCCAGTTGGCTCTTCCTACCATCACAATATAGACTGACCACAGGTTATTTTAAGAGCAGAGCTGGTTTCCATCACTCTGAGAGTTGCTCAACTACAGTCTTTGGGATGGTATTTGTTATAGTTGTATTTTGTCCACTCTTAGATTATGAAAGTACATATTACAACTATTTATTTTACTATCTTTACTAAAATTTTAATTAAAAATAAGTGTGCTTGTTACAATAAGTAAACAGGCCCAAAGTTGTATAAAGGAAAGTTCATAAAACTTCATCCTCCATTCTCACATTCCTGAGAACACTGACATTAATAACCTGTTGAAATTCCCCTTTCACCAAACATATTGCTCATAGAAATATAGATATACGTATGTAAGGTTTCAAAGTGTTTTTTATAAAAATATGTTCATGATATATAAATTATTTTGAAATTTGCTCTGTCACTTAAAAATGTTTCATAGATGTCCCTCTGGATCAACAGAAGATCTGGTTCCCTCTTACATACATATCAGCAAGCTTCATGATATTCCAACTGTCACTCCTGCACAGTTTATTCAGCCATCTCCCTATTAATGAACATTGAGGGTTTTTTCAGTTTTTAGCCTCTACGAACAGTACACAATAAACAACATGATATTAAATACTTGTGCTCTTATTTCAGAAGGAGAAATTCCCCATTGTGGGATTTTTAAGTCAAAGGTTATTGTGTTTTTAATGCTTTAAATATTGCCAAGTTACTGTCCCAAAAAGCTGGAACAATTCAGATTTCTGTTTCTCTGCATCGTCACCAGACAAGCGTAAAATGGTATTTTACTGTGCTTTCATTTGTATTTTGCTGTTTATTAGTGATATTTCTCATATTTTCATATATTTATTTGCCATTTGTGTTTTTTCTTCCTCTCCGACTTGCCTGTTCATATTCTTTACTTTTTTTTCTCCTTTCTTGTGTAGTGTAATAGTTTAGACTCTGAAGCCAGGCAACCTGAGTTAGAAGCCAAGCCTCTGTTTGAGGATGTAGGTCTTTGGGCAAAGTACCGAACACTCATGCCTTAACTTAGTGTCTTCTCTTTTAATGAGCAGGGACAATAATAGTACCTGCCTCCTAAGGTTGTATAAAATTAAAATGAGCACTTAGGGTGATATCTAGCAGGTAGATATCGGCTATTATCAATAAACAGCAGCTCTTATCATTGCTATTCTTCCAGATACTGTTTCCTGACTTTGGGGCAAAGTCCTGCTCTCCCTGAACCCCATTCTTCTACCTCCTAGATTTTACTTGGTAATTCCTTCAGCCTGTGTTGAGCATCCCTTCTGTTTAATGAATCATCCTAGACCTTAGGAGGGATGGGAGGAACTTTAAGAAGCTGAATTTGCGTTTTATTTATCTCATAGCAGAGCTGTCAATATGTATCAGGTAGATTACAAGCTTTTAGGTTATTTTTACATCTAAAGTTGTGCCTTCTTTTCCAATAAATGATGTCTGTGGTAAGAATATATCTTTTGGGTGTTAGTGACAAAATCAGAATGCTTTGTGTCTATTTTGGCTAGTAGTTAATTGTTTCTCTTTTCATATGTCTGCATTCCCATTTGTTCTTTAATTATACAGAGCTCATTAGTAGTTGTTCTTGCTTTGTTCATTTCTTATCTCCTAGCACAGTCAACTTGAGCAACAAGCATCTTTCAGAAAGGCAGCAGGAATTGCATCTACATTAAGAACCCATTCCTCTGCTCTAGTGTCTGAGATCATAACACAGTATTTGCCTTTGTTGAAGGACTCAAGCGGATGATTCAGAAGTAGAATAGATAACTGTTGGTGGTGGCTTGCAGCACCTAGTACTGACGGTTTTGTTAGGAGACACCACAGGCCATATGCAATGTAAAGCAATTCTTTGGGTTCAGTTAGGTAGATTCCACTTGCACATGTTCTCGCTCTTCAGGTGTGAAAAAATAGGAAAGGTGATAGGCAGGATAGAATAGAATGAAGTGGTCCCATCTCCCATGTGGAAAGCACGTGTCTCCACCATAGGCATGTGTTTTGCCCTGGAAGCATAAACAGACGATTGCAGGAATGCCCCTTCACCTCCATAGCCTTCAGGCTCCCATTTAGCATCAAGATAAACTCTGCGAGGCAAGAGACTTGAGCCATCATCTTGTTTAACATTTGTACCCAGAAATGAAAATGGAATCCAGAGAGGCTAAGTAGCTTGCACAGCTACTTAACTGAACTAGAACCAGAACCCAGTTTCCTAGTATTCTAGTGATCATTTTACTTAAACACAGACAGCTGATCATGATAGTTTGGATCATTGCTAAAGACCTATTATATACAACAATCACATGGCTAAGAAAATTAAGACACTTATTTTCTCATTAGCCATGATTAGAAATGTAATAATAGACTTTGTTCAGCCGCCAACAGAGAAGACAAGACACCTTTTCCGTTGTGGCTGTGAGTGCCCCATCCTCAAGTGCTGAGATGTGACTCACGTCTTTGGGGAAAGTAGCAAATGAGAGAGTACATTCTATTCCGACCCATAGACTTAACTGTGGAGACTGAGAGTAGTGGAGAGCTCTGACTGCCAAGAAGAACAGAAGATAGACTTAGAGGTACCAGGCATGAAAAATCGTCAAGATGGAGATGACTTCTATCTTGCGAATGTCTGAAAAGCCTCTCTTTCTTTCCGTTCCCAAATCCCACATCTCCAGCCCCCATCTCTGCCACCATCTTGTCTGTTTTCTTCCATGGCTTCTCCTCTGTCCACCTCTTCAATGTTGGCCCCCTGGGATTTTGTCCTCAGACTCACTTTCACCCTCTCCCTAAGGACATCTCATCCACTCCCAAGACTTGCACCCACCTCTGTGCCGACGTTCTCTAAGTCTGGAACTCCAGCCTTCCTCTTGGCCTTGAGTTCAAGTTTTATCCCTTTAGCTATCTATTGGATGTTTCCAGTTGGAAATTCCACAGGCATCTCCACCCAGGCATCTCTACACAAAGATGATAAAGATATTATCATCTTTTTTGCAGATGTGTTCTTCTCGAGTTTTCTGTCTTATTCATGGATTCACCATTCAGCAGGCTGCCCAAGCTAGAAACATGGGATTTGATTTGCTAATCGGCCCTGCTGTGAGACTGGGAGGCTGATGTTATAACCCAAGAAAGACGTGTGGACCTCCAGGTCTTACCCTTTCTAACCCATTGCTTCAACCCTACTCAAGTGATGGTTCTGAAATGTGGAACTCATTTTATTCTCTTGCCTAAAATGTTGCAGGATATTTTAGATTCTGAATGAAATCCCCAGTCCTTAGATGCAAATCCCAGACTCATTTCTCTTCACTTTTTTTTTTTAATCATGCCCTGACATTTAGTTGTGATGAGTGACTTGGTCATTGTTCAGGTGTGTCTTGTCCCTTTGCACCTGCTGTGCCTTCCCCTAGAATGCACTTTTCTCCTTTCCTGGCCAAGTGTTCTTGTCCTTCAAGATGGGCCTTCCCTTGAGAGGTGGTTCCTGACTACCACCCCCTTGTCCAAGTGGGCTCCCACTGTTCCTTACGTTTTATTTTGTCCTTACTACCTGTTGATACGCTGTCTCCCCGCCTGGTATTCCTTGTGGGTAGGGACTTTCTTCATTCACATTTATGTCTCCAGGGCCTGGCCCATAAGAGGTGCTCAATGAATAGTTACTGAATGAATCAGCATCTTGTCCTTCAAGATCAGCCATCATTTTCTCTATCACACCATTCAAAATATATTCCTTCCTCTTCCCCTTCTTGTACCCAGTCATAGACTAGACCCGATTAAATCCTTTCCAGCATCTGGGCTCATTTCCATCCTCAGTGTCTGTCTGTGCATCCTTCTCATTCAGCCAGGGATGTTCAGCTCGATTCTACCCCTTCATTCCAAGCCTATCCCACATTCCATTACTTTATGAAACCTTTCTTGACACACAGATGCTTAATTATTCTCTTTTGCATTCTTTGTGTTGACTTTGACTCTACCACTGGTTGTGAGCTTCAGAAGGGCTGAATCTCATCTTCCTTCTGTTTTTTCCCTCCTGGTGGTTACTTTTTGTGCTGCACACTCCCTGGCACACGAGGCCGAGCTTTCCGGCAGCCTCAGGCTTCAGGACTGGGCAGCTTTTAAATGTATTTGGATACCTTTGCAAGAAAAGGATTTTGTTAAATGTAATTTTTATTTATCTTGTTATCAGAGTGCCAGAGAAGCAGAAATCAAACTGAAAAGTGAAAGCAGAGTTAAACTTTTTTATTTGGACCCAGATGCCCAGGTAAGAACTATCTAAATGTTTAACATTGAAAACCAAGTGTGGGAGAGAAAATCATCGATGGGCTTATTTGTTTATTTGTTTGCTTTGTTTATTTTGGAACAATAAGCAAAATAACAATATAGAAAATTTCAGGGAAAAGAGGAAAAATAAAAACATATAATCTCATCACCACAGCCTTACTATTGTGCATATTTGATATTGAATAGATTTTTGAAAATTGAGAGAGATTTATTCAAAGACATTCTCTGTTCACAAAGAACATCTAATTTACCTGTTAAAATAACCATCAGAAAATAACAGGTATCACTGAAGATGCCTGGCAGTCAGTGATAATTCCTGGCTCAAGCTCAGTAATGTAATAATAAGTACTTTTCTGTTTCTTCACAGACCTTATAACCATATGTATGTGTGTATATATGTCTTTATTTTTTCTTTGTTTTTAAGCAGTTTTTGTTTATCATGGTAAAATATACATAATATAAAATTCACCATTTTAACCATTTCTAGGTGTACAGTTCAGTGGCATTAAATACATTCTCATTGTTGTACAACCATTACCTCTATCCATTTCCAGAACTTCTTCATTTTCCCAAATGGAAGCTTTGTACCAAAGAATAACCTTCCTTTCCTTCTTTCCCCATCCCCTGGTAACCTCTGTTCTATTCTATGAATGTGCCTATTTTAGGAACCTCATAAATGTGGAATCATAGAGTATTTGTCCTTTGTTTCTGGCTTCTTAAACTTAACATAATATTTTCAAAGTCTATCTATATTGAAGCATGTGTCAAAATTTCCTTTCTTTCTGTGGCTGAATGTTTCATTGTATGTATACACTACATTTTATGTATCCTTATACATCTGTTGATGGACACTTGCTTGGCTACTGGATGGACATTGGTTACGTTGTTCGTAATCATAATTTTCAAGCTCTGTACATTTTCGGTACCATCAAGTCCTTGACCATTATTATAAACTATGTATATAACTACTATAAACCGTAGAAACTGATTATATAATAGCAACACTATTGTGAGTAAGTATATATAGCTTATTGTGAGTAAGTAAGTATATATAGCTTTTCCATGTTTTATTCTGTTTCCTTTGGATGCATTTATGATAATTTCTTAAAATGGGAGCATAATTTATTTATATGTTTACATTTTCTTTTAAAGAAGCTTGACTTCTTATCAGCTGAGCCAGAAGTGAAGCCATTCGAAGAGAAGTTTGGAAAAAGGATTCTTGTCAAGTGCAATGATTTATCTTTCAATTTGCAATGCTGTGTTGCCGAAAATGAAGAAGGACCCACTACAAATGTAATTTTTCTTTTTAAAAATAAAGATTTTGGAAAAAATAGACGTTTCAGACGTGCCTTTACAGTGCAGCCTGTATGAGAAATCCTAGTTCCTGTTATCAAAGAGGTGTAGTATTTGGATGAGGATATGGAGGTTGTTTAGCCTGCAAGGACAGGATGTTCATGATGAAAGATGAGAGTGGTAGGTCTGTGCTCAGCATTCCGGGAGACAGAGTTCATCTTAGATGCTTCAGGGAACACGTCTGTGCTTTCTATGAAGCGTATGTTAAGTAGCAAAACACATAAAGGTAAAATAATTGTTTTGTTTGTTTTCTAAAATGTTTTATAACCAAATTCTCTGTATGCAAAATGATGAGACTGTTTATCTTTAGTAGTCATTTATGGCAGCAGTCCTTCATAGCTCCTGTCATTTCTCTTTTCACACAGCATTCTTTTGTCCCTGTTTGAGCCATAGTGATTGTTGGATTTTTTTGTTTCGTTTTGTTCAGGTCGAGCCTTTCTTTGTTACTCTATCCCTGTTTGATATAAAATACAACCGAAAGATTTCTGCCGATTTCCACGTAGACCTGAACCATTTCTCAGTGAGGCAAATGCTGGCCACCGCATCCCCGGCTGTGATGAATGGCAGTGGGCAGAGCCCATCCGTCCTCAAGGGCATCCTTCATGAAGCTGCCATGCAGTATCCAAAGCAGGTAGGGAGCATGAGCCCAGCATTCCTACTATTCAGACTCACTTTGCATGCTATGCAAATGCACTGAAAATGCTCAAATTAGACCTTGTAATGCACAAGTGGGGTCATGAGACTCTTAATTAATAGTATTTATTATTAGACCATAAAAACAAGCTGAGAAAGAAGTGGCTTTTAATTTCTCATTTCTTCTTTCTAAACGTTCCCCTAGCTACCTCCCCCACCAAATAGGCTTTTGGAGCATGTGATGAACTGTTTGTCAGCTGACCAGTTTGGCACGAGGTGCTTTTTGCTAGTTGTTCGGTTTCACTGTTCTTTGCTGTTTAATGTTCATGGGATTTGTGTAATGCAGCCGTGAATTCTGCTTACTGAAGAAAATTGTTTGTCTCCTAGGGAATATTTTCAGTCACTTGTCCTCATCCAGATATATTTCTTGTGGCCAGAATTGAAAAAGTCCTTCAGGGAAGCATCACACATTGCGCTGAGCCATATATGAAAAGTTCAGACTCTTCTAAGGTATGAATGGCTTTTATGCTTTGTGATGGTAAAAAGCAATCTGAAAAGAGACCTTTATGTCAAAACAGAAATGCTTAATGAAATCAAACATAGCCATATTTTTAAAAGACGTAGAATATGCTACATGTATTTACCCTGTTCTTATTTTGTCCTTATTACTTTATGTCTTAATTTTGAAGGAAATGCAGTCCTATGTGTAAATAAAATGCTCCACTTGACTAGACAATTCCGACATCTTAAAATAATTTGCAAAGGAATTACCAGCTTAATAGTAAACTTTCTCTGTTAGAAAGTACATATATGATATTCAAATAGAGTTCATTCTATTAGTTGATGTCCCTCTTGGGTTCTGGAATTATATTTTGGTCCACTTACACTTATATATGAGGCTGGAGACTAGGAGATGCCCTTGGCTCAGATGGTCTGGCCAGTAGTGTCAGTGATTCAAGTCCACTTGGTTTTTGCTAGAGGAGGCAGAGTTTTAGGTGGAATACAGGAAGAGAGCATACATGATGTATGTCTGTTTTTTTTTTTAAATAGTGTTCATTACTTCGGAAGTGCCTAGGTGTGGACACACCGTAGAATCACTAAATATTAGAGGTCATCTAGTCCAAGATGTGCTTTCATGTTTCAGGACACTGAGGCTCACCCAGGCTTAGTGACCTGCTCAGTGTCTCCCAGCTGGAACTGCCAGAGGGCACTTGACTGCCACTTTGTAGCATCTTGTGCTACCTGGCTAGTGTAATCTGTTGAGTGCTGTTATCCTTGCCAGTTTTACATATTTGTAGTTCTTTTTTTTTAAAAAAAATGTATGTGGTCGTCTGAGAGATAGCCTGGATTCACTGATAAGGACTGGTCAGCAGTAGGAGTGGATACCCCAGAAGCAGCGAGTGAGGTTTACTAAGTTGGATTCAGAGCTTCCTGTCTTCACCTCCGTGGGCACCCATGCATCATAGCTATGTCCACAGGATGGAGGATGGCCATTCAGAAATGGGTTTTGGGAGTCAGAAGACCTGGGTGCTGCATGCCTAACTCATCTCGGTCCTTGGGACAAATCAAATCACCTCTCTGGCCTCCATGTGTTCCGTCTGTTCCTGAAGGATAATGTTACTTCCTGTCTCTGCCTTCCTCTTAGGGACTGTGTTAGGATCAAACAGATCATGTACGAGACAGTGCTGTGGGCACCATAAATCACAGAAATCCCGGAAGACAATGTCGTTTATTACAGCCCTAGTCAAGTAAAAGCCCATTTACCCAGGCACATTGTTTCCAACAGTAAGCCTTTTTGGCTGATAAAAGCAAAGTAAAGTTTGCTCTCTGGAGAGAAGCTGTTTTATTTTTTTAAACCAAGTCTGTAAAACCTTGGATGAGAAGCTCTTTTATGTTTTGATTAATAATCAATGAAGGCTCAAGATAAGATCTCCTCCACCAGCTGTGTATGCCACACATTTCCAAGGCCCATCCTCACCAACTTTGTTACTTCTGCCTGCCGCATGCATGGTTTGAAAATTGGCAGCTCATGCTGGCGTAAAAATCACATATCACTGTAGGCTAAACTTACTTTGCACACTCCTCCATGTCCACTGAGCATCTGCTGAAGTCTGATTTTTCTTCCTTATTTCTGGAATGTAAAGCTCATCCATGTGTACATTATTCATGCATTTACTTTCCTGCCACCCCCAAAGCATTCAATTAAAGCAGGAATTAAGGCTCAACTATCTTACTTTAGCACAGTTTTGGCAGAGATGTCATAGTGAGATGATTTTTTTCTGTCTATCAAAGTCATTTCTTCATGTTTTCCAAGATGGTCCAGAACATCATTTAGAGTAAATTTTCGTTTTGGAGGAAATTTTTATGAAAAGTCTCTGTAGGTATCTGCTGTGAATAGATGTTTTAAAAAGAAAGAAAAGGGGGAAAAAGCCCAAAGGGCAAAAACAGTTTTCTGACTCTGACTTTCGCACATACTGTTCTATTTGCACCTTTCGTATGTCTGAGAGCTAAGTCCTCATTCACTGCAAAAAAGGCTTATTGATGCCTTGTGTTTTAGCTTTAAATTTTATGAAATTACTGTATTTTACTCCGCCACATATTTATTATTGTTAGAACTGAAAAATCTTGAACCTGAAAATGTTTAAGTAAATTGACCCTGCAGCTAGACAGACTGCTGTACCCTATGACTCACACACCTAAACCCACTAAGTTGCCCCACCCAGGGAGGCAAGAACATACCTCACTGGAGGAGAAAGTGGGGAGGTCCTAGGTAATTTCCTGATGCCTCTTCCCATCAGGATGTATTTTCCAGGTTACTCATTAAGGCAGCAGTTCCCACAGCATGATCATGGTAGGATCATAAAGTTTCATAACTGGAAGGGATCATGAAAAGTGTGGCCTAGCCCCCATTTTCAGGTGTGGATAGTGGAGCCCAGAGAGGTTTGATGGCCTACAGAGTCATACAGCTGGGATCAGTGTGACTTAGAGACAGACAGCTCTGTTGTCTACTCCTGAATCCTTCTAGACCCTTCCTAATCCTTCCTGTGGCTGATGTGCACGCAGGTCACCGGAGGTCTTGTCGGAATGCACGTTCTGATCCAGTAGGGTTGGGGCAAGGCCTGAGACTCTGCATTTCTAACAGTGATGCTGATGCTATAGCACACTTTGGTTTTGGAGCACATTTCCCAAAATTGGTTGGATGTTGCTATACTTACGTGAAAGACCCTTCAGTAAAAAACAAAAAATAAAAAACGAAGTAATGTAAAAGACCTGTCACTGTGACTCTGAGCTAATCAAACTTTGCATTGATGACAAAGCACTATCATAGTACAGACAAATTTGGAAAAATTAAGCATTATCTGCTTTAGCAATAGGGGTATAGATGATTAATAACAGGCCTGCCTTAGGCCTAAAGCAAATAAGCTTCATTGTACACTATGAATTAATCAATCTACAAGAAACCTGAATTGATCATTAGGAAGTGGAAATAGCAGCAATTCATATTTAGAAAGCGACAATACAGCATTGAGAACCCCGGCCTAACTGAAGTCAGTATCTTAATATCTTATCCCTTATATTATTGGAATCAGCATAAGCTAATGCACATTAGGAGCTGTGAAACCTTAGTATTTTAATTAGTGTTCTCATTTGAATCCTAATGTGATATATTGTGGTATATATACCAAATAATAGTAATTATTAGTAACTCAGTAGACTTACAATGAGTAGTATTTAGTTATAGAAATGTATGAAAACCTGTGAAACAGCATGTTTGTTGCCAGTAAAGACCAAAGAAGAGACATGCATTTTGGAAAGTCTTCATTCTGTATTCTTTAAGAATCGCTGCTAGAGAATGCATTGAATAAAGTACCCTGCACAGAGTGTGAATGCAACCATATTCATTACTGTATGATGTGCTTTTCTATGCATCTGATGCTATGGTAGGAGCTTATTTAGTAAGTGTGTAATGACGGCTCTTTAGGTCATGGTTCTGTCAGTGAGACATGATATCTCATGGCTTTATTCTCATGTCTTCAAGGTGGCTCAGAAGGTGCTGAAGAATGCCAAGCAGGCATGCCAAAGACTAGGACAGTATAGAATGCCATTTGCTTGGGCAGCAAGGTAAGGAACACATTTCATACCTTTTAAATCGATACAGATAGATACATGGATGGGTCAGTAGGCCGGTTCTGTTTGTTCTTCAGAGACAAAGAGGATTTGAATGTGTAAAATTGAGAAATACGTAAGTCTAAATTTTGAAAAATTATGTAGTAGATTCACGGAAAGGAAAGTTGCTGGCTGAAGAGGAGCTACCTGGATCTGGGGGGGTACACGGGAGTGTCAGCTGCAGAGCTGGAATTCCAGGGCCCAACCGCTTGCCTCCAGCTAGAAGTCGAGCCTGTCTGGTGAAGCCTGGCGTGATCTTTATCTCTGGTCTCTACTTGTTAAGCATTTGACTTGTGTATGTTGTTTCCTAAGCACAAGCCATTGGCTGGAACTGTTTTCTATGTAAATTGAGTTAGTTGTCCTCATCCCCATAAATGTTTTCCATGTTTTAGATAATGAGATTTCTGTTGGCTGTAGCCAATGGAATAATAATTAGACTTCTCATAGAAACCAGACTTAAATAATAAATTGATTTTGGTGTTTTGGAAACCCAGTTTTGAAATGTTGCTTTGCCATTTCAGGACATTGTTTAAGGATGCATCTGGAAATCTTGACAAAAATGCCAGATTTTCTGCCATCTATAGGCAAGACAGCAATAAGCTATCCAATGACGACATGCTCAAGTTACTTGCAGACTTTCGGAAGTGAGTTTCAAGGTTTTATTTCCACATCTGAAAGATAGAAGCTGTGTAGTGGGGAGGGAGGAACAGGGGAGCAGTCATATTTACATTGCTCGATGGCAAATGAGCATGGACCATTTCCTCAAACCCTTGCGAAGAAAGATGGGGTGAAAATCAGAAGAATAACCTGATTAATTGGAATTCTATAGAGGATGTTTTGGGTGGTGCTGTAAAGGATGGGTTGGAAGAGGGATGAGCCTAAGAATGGAGGAAACAGTTGAGGAACCTTGTCAAGAAGTGAGAAAGGGGCCGGGCGTGGTGGCTCACGCCTGTAATCCCAGCACTTTGGGAGGCTGAGGCGGGCAGATCACGAGGTCAAGAGATCAAGACCCTCCTGGCCAACATGGTGAAACTCCATCTCTACTAAAAATACAAAATTTAGCTGGGCATGGTGGCACGTGCCTGTAGTCCCAGCTACTCGGAAGGCTGAGGCAGGAGAATTGCTTGAACCAAGGAGGTGGAGGTTTCAGTGAGCCAAGATCTCTCCACTGCACTCCAGCCTGGCGCCTGGCAACAGAGCAAGACTCTGTCTCAAAAAAAAAAAAAAAAAAGAAGTGAGAAAGGACTCAGCAAAGCCACCACAAGTTGTTATATGTAAATTTTTGATGCTGCAAAAGAAATAGCTCTTGAATATAAATTTTCTCAACAAGGTAATTTTTACTTCTGTACAAGGGTGCGTCTCATGGATGGAGCAATGGCAAGCGCATACCCGAACAGGGGAAGGGAAGGGGTTTTTATCCCTGACGCAGGTAGCCCCTACTGCTGTGTTGTTCCTCTGTTGGCTAGGGTTGGACTGCACAGTCTAAGCTAATTCCAGTTGGCTGTTTTAAAGGGAGCAGGGGTATGAGCCAGAGTGGCGGGGTGAGCAGTTTGGCAGGAAGGATGGTTACAGAACAGGTCGCTAAAGGTGACTCAAGTCAGAGCAGGTGACTAGGGGAGCAGATGTGAACTACTGATTAGAACTGGCAGGAAAGTTGTTTACTAAAACTAGGAGTAAGCGGGCGAAGAGAACCAGGAAGTTAAACTTTAAAATGGAGAACAAAGCACAGGGGAGCTGAACATACTGATACATTGGTTCTTTGGAGAAGATCTCAGAACTCATTGTACTTAACAATTTATAGGCTAAAACCTTTGTAGAGAAATTTATTATATCCTACAAAGTGCAAACAGGAACAAGGGGACTAATTCAAGTTATGTCAAAGAGGCAGGATGACTGGGTCTTGGCTTCCTAGTTGGGTGTTGGGGTGGTAATAGTCTGAGATAAATAACTTGCAAGTTTCTAGCAGCACTTGTTCTTAGCTTGTGGCCGCATTGCTCCACTCTGCCTCTGCCCTCACATGGCCGTCTTCCTGTGTGTCTCTGTTTAAATTCCCTTCTTAGAACGCTAGTGATAAAGGGTCAGGGCCAGGCCTAGTGACCTTATCTTAACTGATTGCATCTGCAGAGACCCTGTTTCCAAGTAGGTCACATTGATAGGTACCAAGGGTTAGGACTTCACCATGCTTTTGGAGGTAACAATTTAACCCATAACAATGAGGCAAAGAGGGAGCAAGCAATGTGTGCAACATCACAGGACCTGCAGCTTCTGAAGTCAGCCTCATCTGAGGGTCTGTGCTATTTTGCTGCTACATCTTAATGAGTTCACTTCTGAACCTTTGAAATTGATTTTCTTTGCTAGGGAGATGGGTCTTAGAATTTTTCTGGGGGAAATTCTGGGAATGGTAAAGAGCTGAGGGCACTAGAAGATGTGAAATGAAAAGAACACCTGAAAGCCAAATGCTAACTATTCTATGCCAAAGGTACCCTTGGTCGTCGTCGTCTTCTTTTTTTTTTTTAGTGCATATCAAAAGTTTGCCTAGAACTCAAGAATGGCTGTTTAGCTTTCTTTAACCTCATTTTACCTTTTTCTTCTCTCTCTTCAGTAGTAGGAATAGAAAAGATATGAGTCATAGAAACAGGCTCAATAAGTTCTAAAAACGTAGAGATGTGTTTCTAATCAGAATCCAGTCATGTCCACGTCAGCAGGCAGCTTCAGCCTTCACAGTGATGTGAAATCTCTTGACAAGAGGCTCAGAAAGGTGGAAAGGATTCTCAAGGTCTCTTTCAGTGATGTGATTTTACAGTTTTTGACTGTTTTGATGTTCCCCCTGTTTGGAGCGTTAATGAGAAGTGCAACCTCAGTTTTGCTAGCCCGAAGCTAATCTTGCCTGTACAGACAAAGTTAGCCTGTTCAGCAAAGCAGAGTGTATACCCACTGGGCTGATTTGGAATGAACCTCTCCCAGCTCAGGTAGGGAATTGGAGAAATGGGAGAGGAGTATGCTGGTGAAGGATGGACCTGGACCACATAGGTGCCCCAAATTCCCATTCGCTATCTGACAGTTGTATGACCTGGTAAGGACACACGTCTTGGCCAGAGAGTGCCCCTGGATCGCTGTGAAATCTGTTATTCTTGAAAGATTAAATGAAAGAATAGTACTTTATTTTTACTTTTAAATCATAGAGGTTCTTTAATTTATAAACATAGTACATGTTCATTTTAGACATTTTGAGAAATACAGAAGAATGAAAGGATAAAAAAGTTTACTACTAGTTTTAACCTTCTTGGTGAACTTTTGGGGAACATGTTTTTTTTTTATATTTTATTTCTTTACATTTTATTTTAGTTTATCTTATGTGGCTATGATCATACTAAATATGTAATATTTCCCTGCATACTAACACAAGTATTTTCTGAAAGTGTTACACATTTTTATAGACATCATTTTTAATGCACAAATATTATAATAGTCCATTGAGATAGACCATAGATTGTTTAACTCTTCCCCCATTTTTTGAATTTTAATGTGTTTCTGATTTTTCAGAATTATAAGACACAGTTAGAATCTTTAAAAAATCTTCTATATTGTTAGTGGGTAATATATTATCATACATACTATATTATCATATAGTAATTATTGTCATTTTTTGAGCTCCAAGAAAATTTCATTCTTACCAATTTTTTCAAGACCCAGTCACCTTTAGTTGGATAGATTTCAATATTTTCCTTCACTCAACTACCATGCAACTATGAATAATTCTTTTTTTTTTTTTGAGACAGAGTTTCGCTTTTGTTTTCCTGGCTGGAGTGCAATGGCGCAATCTCAGGTCTCTGCAACCTCTGCCTCCCTGGTTCAAGTGACTCTCCTGCTCCTGTCTTCCAAGTAGCTAGGACTACAGGCAATGCCACAACACCCAGCTAATTTTTATATTTTTAGTAGAGATGGGCTTTCACCATGTTGGTCAAGCTGGTTTTGAACTCCTGACCTCAGGTAGTCCACCCGCCTTGACCTCCCAAAGTGCTGGGATTATAGGTGTGAGCCACCATGCAACTCTTAATAACCATGATGTGTCCCAAGGGGAGAACCCTCACTAGACATCAACCCTGCTGGCACTTTGATCTTGGACTTCCATCTTCCAGAACTGTGGAAAATAAATTTTGGTCATTTAAACCAAAAAAAAAAAAAAAAACCATGATGTGGGTCTGTGTGTACTCCAGAAAGTAAATACACTACATTATTAAGGAGGAACAAATACATCTCTATGACTACATTTTTTGAAAGAAAATATCATATATTTCTTTTGTATATAAATGAAAAAATAGGTAAGCAAATAGCTATCTAGATGGAAAGGTAGACAGACATAAAAATAGCTATTTAGGGTATATGCCAAATAGTAATCATGGTTATCTCTGAGGGAAGGGGTTGATGGGTGATTTTTCACTTTCCACTTTATAGCATTCTGTCATTTTTATATGCACTTTATTTACAAAACTAACATTTACTTTTATGTTTCAACAAAACAAACAGTGAAGTGTTTTTATATGTGGTGGAGGTTGGAGCCCTGTCTCAGAAGTTACTTCCTAGGCTGGTTAGCTTGAGACTCCCCACAGTAGCAGCTTCTCAAGGGTAGCCCCAACTCATGGTCCTTCTTCAGTGGAGGCTAAGGGGTGGGGCTTCACATGGTCACTAATCAGAAAGTGATCCGAGTGGAAAGCCCGTGGCCAGGCAGCAAAGAGCCCAGGGAAAACCAAGTGTGGGTTCTCTTCTGCACACCACTTCTTTCGTGTGCTCAGCAGGAGGGCAGCGGTGTGAAGAATGTGCTCCAGGTGGCCAGTTAGAGACCCAGAAACGTGAAAACAGGGATCCGAAGCTGACAGCGTAGAAGAGGCAGCAGTATAAGTGAGGCCACGCTCCTTAATAAGAATCCAAAAAACCTCAGTGCTCACTCCCTGCATTCTTCACAACATAGTTAGGGGAAGTGGAGGATTCCTTTCTCATTTTTTAAACACCTTTGCATTGCTATTTTTATTTCCTCTTTATTTTTTACAGGAAATAATCTCATGTCAGTGGCCTGGGCACCAGCTTGGATCCAAAGCTATTGCTTCTACCCCCATGATTGTCTCAAAATGTTATTTAATAATGCATGAGAAAAATTTCTTCACGCTGTCTCAGTCTTTACAAAACAGCTGCCAAGGCTCATAAGCCACTTTCCTTTTTCCCTTGTAATAATTACCCGGGGATATGTTTCAAGATTTAGTAAGAAAGGAAGTCTGTCAGATAGATGATATTGCTGATATTTTATAAGAAGAGAGGCTTGGTATTTTCTGTTTGATTTGTTCATGGTGGAATCTTTTCTAACTTCTGCAGGAAATGTGAAAGCATGAAGGCAAAGTATAAAAATAGAACATTTTCTTTAAAATACAGATATTTTTAATGTTACTGCGTTGGATAGTCTAGGTTATAATACTACTAAGGTTTTTGCATATGCACTTAATTTATCTATGTTTATTTGTACACTCATTTTCTTCGCATCCAAGTTTTACAATCTTACCCCTATTTTGCTCTGGTTACACTGCACTCAAGCCAAGTAGGGCTGCTTGACTTCCTCTAAATCCACTGTGGACTTCCCTCCGCCATGCTTTCCTCTCTGCCCAAATTGTATCCCCGTCCTCCCTCATCAGGCAGCACATAAATCACAAACACATACAGCACACACACTCCCCCTTTTCCTTTTTCTCTTTGAGGGAACTCTACTTATCTTTCCCAATCTGTAGTTCACTTCTGTGTTGGGAGACCTGGAGCCAGTTTCGTGGCTTCTCTGCTTGACCCTCCTCCTCTTTTTAAGGGTGGATATTAATAGCCCCTGCCCCCTAAAACCATGGTGGGGAATAAATGCAAAAGGCATTAAGGTGATTTCTCCCACTGTGAATACTGATCTCATCCGTTATTCCCTCTAGATAGATCTAGATACTCTGCCTTCTGATAGAGGTTCATACATACTCTGTGAAAGTAATTGCCCTCATATACCATAAGTAGCTTACAGTGTCTACTGGACTTTTGGCTTTTTGAGGAAAGAAATTGTATCATTTGCATTCCTCCATGGTGCTGAGCAGGTACATTGCAGCACATCCTAAGGTCTTGATAAATGCTTATTGAATTTTCTTCATAGACATAAATTTAGTGATTTTTATTTAAACAAAAATATCTCAAATTTCTTTCAATCATATATAGCTTTTTTTTTTTAAAGTGACACCAAAGCTTTTAGGGAATATTTCCTTTCACAAAACGCAGTTAGAAGATTAAACTCACCACCAGCAGCAGCCCAAACATACCTGTACTGCCAGCTAATCATTTTAATGAGCCAATACAGGAAGTCAGGAAGGGAGGACCAGGCTGCAGAAACACTCGGATAAGGACCCCAAATCTGCTGGCATGGGAAGACTGCTAGTTGATGATACCATTCCCCTTTCCTCTGTGGGAACTGTTGAGTCATCAGGAGTGGATGGGCAGTGGGAAAGGAAAATTTTCCTGAGAGAGTTTAAGCCTCACTTTTAGGTTCATAGACAGACAGGAGCAGTTCCCAGAGGCCAGGCATCCTGCTAGTATCTGTATTGCATGCTTATTTAATTCACCTAATTTTAAGATGGGTTTTCGTGTTCAGGTGTTATTTTATAAATTTTACATAGGACATAGGTATTTTTTTAGCAAAACAAAGTAAAAAAACAAAACTGTTTTTGGTCATGAAAGAATTCACTTTGTGTAACACACATGCACACCCGCCACCACCACCACCACTTTGGAAATGCATAAAAAGGCAGTAAAATTTTTATTGCCTGTGAGGGTTTGATGTCTAATAAACCAGGTTCAACAAAAACTGGAAACTTTTGAAATAGGTTTAAGATTGTGTTTTTAAAAACTTTAAGCTGGCAAAAAAAAAAAAAAAAAAAAAAAAAGCAGCTTTTACAAAGCCCATGTGCTACATAATATGGAACTAAACTCAGAAATGTGCTTGGAAACACATGGAAAAAATGCCTTTACAGAAGCAGCAACTAGAAGTAAAATCTCTCAGCAGAGGGAAGAAACAGAATAAGAAATAACTATAGTTAGGCACAGAAGTACACAATACATTCTAGGAAGATTTCCAGTGAAGATTGTTTAATTAAAATATGTTGCTTAGAAATGTGTTTTAATTGTGTTCTACCTCTCTCAAAAATTTGTATGTGGAGGGTGTTGGAGTGATCTTAAAAATGCTGACGAAGATGCCTGTTCATTCACAGGTAGAGATAATTAGGAGGGGGTGAAATCCGTCACCCTTACATACTTACTTACATTTAAAAGTATAATTTGTAATAAACAGGATATTTCTAACTTGAAGCAGATGCAGCTTCATAGGCGTCTCTACGATTGTGTGGTGTGCAGTGTTTTGTGATGTGTTGTGGTGTTGAATTGCTCCAATGAAGAGGTGAGCAAGGCACTGTATGTCAAGAAAATCAATACCTTCATAAAACCCCTGCTCTGAAGGTTGACGCTCCTGAAGAGCTCTGTGTGAAGCCTAGATTGGCGAGATATCATCATAGGAGTGCCCAGTGCTTGGGAGATGGTAGAAAGCTCTCAGGAAACGACTGACCCTTGAGGGAAGGCTGCCACCCCTCCTCCTGCCAGAAGATCTTGTGTGTGTGAAGCAGCTCACACCGCAGGCACAGGGGCAAACTGCAGGGGAGTGCTCAGCTGTACCCAGAGAGCTCTTGGCCAGAAATCTTTACAACAGAAGGCAGAATGTGTGAAAGATCATTGACTTGCCTTCCTGACCATTACCTCTCTCAGGAGCTGTTCATTTAAACTCAGGTGTAAACAGAAGACAGTGGAAATGAGAGGGAGGGACCCTGGGAGAAAGAGATTTAGCTGCTTAGAGCTGGCGATGGGCCACAATGGATCTTCTCAACATCGTCTCTAGTCCTAAGGATGCAGGAATTTAGAAATTTTAGGGAAGTACTAATTCAGGTGAAAAATATTCCCAGTTCTACTGAGGAGTGACATGTGAGGCTGCTTAATAGACAGCAGTCATGTCCAAGGAATCTGCAAAATAGGAGGTAGGAACTTTTCAAAAATGGGAACAAAACCAAATGTGGAATCTGCCAGTTCCTGTGCTTGATCCTTGGCAATGTTCTAAAGGAAATCATTGAACAGGTGGCTTACGAAGGACCGTGAGGCGGCATTCTGTTTTCTAGGACTAAGTCACGTCCTGCTGAACTAGCCGTCCTAACCTCATTTCTTCTCTCTTTGTAACTGGGCCGCTAGGTTGGTGTAGTAGAGGAGTGCAAAGGCTTCAGCAGAATGTATTTACCATGTGTGGGTGCCGTGGTAGCCTGTGAACGAGTCAGAGAAGTGCTGCACATGTGAGTGGGGAGTTGTTCAGCTGCTGGAGAAACCAGATGCTAGGGAGGGTGATTAATGAGCTAGTGTCAGCCTGGAAATGGGCCCCCAGAGACTTGGGAAGGAGCCTGTTCTTGGCAATATTCTGTGTAGTATCTTTATCAATGACTTTTATGAGACTGTAACATGCTGATTAAATATTTTTATGACATAAAGCTATTAGGAATATAGCAGTAGATGTTAGAATCTGGATTTAGGAGGACTTTGATAAACTAGAAATAGCTCAAACATAATACGATGAACTTTCAGCAAGACAAAAATTAAATTCTTTTTGAGGTCCAAAAATACAATTGTATAAATATAGGACAAAGAAATAGGCATGTGAAAAAAGATGTAGGGATTTTAGGTGACTGTAAATTTCCTGTGAGTCACTAGGATGGTATGGCTACCTAAAAGTAATAGCTCTGGGGCTGTGTTAGTAGACAGGTATATTGTTGAAAACCAGACAGGGGCTATGCACCCAGCTGTGCACCCGCGCTGGCCAGACTTATGCAGTTCCGGGTACCGTAATATAAATGGCATCTTCTTGGAGAGAAATAACATTGGGGCAAGGTGCAAAAGTGCTGAGATTAGAGGGCTTCAGAATATGTGGTATAGGTGGTTGAAAGATAGAGGAACATCACTAGACCCCTTGATGAGTAGAAGTTTCAGGGAGGTGAATTTCACCGTGCTATGAGGAAGAGCAGACTGGTGTCAAAACTGCTGGGTCAGAAGTCTCATTGTCACCAGGAAGGGTGCAGCAGTAGCAGCACTTGTCAGGAATGTCACAAGGGATTCCTATATTAGATTGAGTCAGACCAAATATTAATACAACAATTTCAGTGAGCTTCGACTCTGTACCCAGCATTTTGCTCACTGGAGCCTAAGATAATTTCTAGTTCTGAATGGTGATGATTGTATTTTTCATTATTTTTTATTTCAATAGGTTTTTGGAGAACAGGTGGTGTTTGCTTACATGAATAAGCTCTTTAGTGGTGTTTTCTAAGATTTTGGTGCACCCATCACCTGAGCAGTGTACACTGTACCCAAGGTGTAGTCTTTTATCCCTCACCCCCCTCCCACCCTTTCCCCCAAGTCCGTTGTATCATTCTTATGCCTTTGCATCCTCATAGCTTAGCTCCCCCAAATGGTGATGATCTCAGTGAGCCAATTATTTACGGTGAGGCTGGAGTGGTTCAGGAACACTTGAGCTGTGACTGTTGCTGATATTCTTTATCTAGACCTACACTGTGCGGTGCGGCAGCCACTAGCCACGTGTGGCTGTTCAGCACTTGAAATACAGGATGTCTGAACTGGGATGTGCTCTAAGTATAAAACCTGTAATACACATCTGGTTTTAAGACTTAGACTGCATGTTTTTATACTGATTAAATACTGAAATGATAATATTTCGGTTCTATTGGGTTGAAGTGTTTTATTAAAATTAATGTTATCAGTTCTGAAATGATAATATTTTGGATCTATTGGGTTGAAGAGTTTTATTAAAATTAATGTTATCAGTTCCTGTTTACTGTTTTTCATGAGGCTACTGGAATGTTTAAAATTGTCTTTATGGCTTGCTTTATGTTTCTCTTGGAAGTACTGCTCTAGAGTGTAGGTTTTAGGGTTAACTTATAAATGTGTGAATTTCTCTTCTTTTGCTTGCAGACCTGAGAAGATGGCTAAACTCCCAGTGATTTTAGGCAATCTCGATATTACAATTGATAATGTTTCCTCAGACTTCCCTAGTAAGTGTCAGTTCTACATAATAGACAGAATTTTTGTTAGTTTGGTTTTTACTTCAGTTTGAATTATTTTGAATATCTTTTCAGATTATGTGAATTCATCATACATCCCCACAAAACAATTTGAAACCTGCAGTAAAACTCCCATCACGTTTGAAGTGGAGGAATTTGTCCCCTGCATACCAAAACACACTCAGCCTTACACCATCTACACCAATCACCTTTACGTTTATCCTAAGTACTTGAAATACGACAGTCAGAAGTCTTTTGCCAAGGTGAGTGTGAAGATGGAGGTTTCATTCTTGATGTCAAACTCTCCCTTTACATTTAGCTTCCCATGTTCTTTTATAAATATTTAATAATCTGATTTTCTGTTGTTTTTTCTTATTCTGTTTTGTTTACCTGTTGCTGCAGGCTAGAAATATTGCAATTTGCATTGAATTCAAAGATTCAGATGAGGAAGACTCTCAGCCCCTTAAGGTTGGTTCACCTACATATTCTGATTTTTCCATTTCAAAATGCACTTTCATGATACTATACAAATCAAACAATTTAGCACATTTTAATTGATACAAATCAAAAATATATGACGTTACAATGTATGAACATATATGCTGAATCTTATAGAATGTGGAATATTTAGGTTATTGTTCCTAATTGACTGTTTTCTATTCTTTTTAAGGATGAAAGTTTCTTATACTCACTCAATTCAGCAAACACTTACTGTGCACCTGCTATGAGCCAGGTGCTCATACTGTGGGCACTAAGAATTATGATATGAATAATGTTGATAAAAGAAATAATAACTGATAAACAATGAATGATCTTATTAAATGCTTACTACAGTATAGTAATAATCATAGCAGTAGGTTATAGGTGATGTTTATTGAAAGCTGTTGGTACTCCAGGCACTGCTCTAGTGAGAACCTTTTGGTTCTTATAATAGTCTTTTAAGTATTATTATTACACATATTTTTTAGGTGAGGGGACTAGTGCAGAATTTAATTGCCTAAAGTAAAACATTAGTGGAACCAAGATTCAAACTCAGGCAGTCTGGCTCCAGAACTCAAATTGTTTTACGGTGACTCTGTTAAAGTGACTTCCTAAGAGGAGACGGAGACAAAGATCCAAAATATATATATATATATATTTATATATGATAGTGTCTGTCCTCAAGAAATTCAGTTTAGTGGGAAAAACAGTCATGGAGAAAAAGATCTTGGTGCACAGATGGTACGAAATAGATTTTTGGACAAAACTGAAAATCAATACAGAAAAATGCTGAGGTGACACGTGGAAGGGGTTGACAATTTCTTGAAAATGCTTGAGCATTTTCTTGGTGCATGCAGAAGTGAAGGTTAGTTGGACAGAAGAATTGCATAAGAAAAGGGATAGAAACGTGAAAGTGAACAGTGAGCAAGCCGTCATCCAGGGCTGTGACCTGGATGGGCAGGAGGGGAGCAGGCAGGTGGGCTTCAAGGCAAGCTGGAAGGTGGGCAGGACCCAGCGGTCTGGGGCTCACAGGCCTGGGGTCCATTGGAGATGACGATGTTACGTCTATGCTGTAGGAATGCCTCCTCCTTTACAATATATCTGAGTTTAATCTCTGACTCCATTAACCGAACACTGATGTTTCCCTTTGGTAACTCTTATTTTAGTGCATTTATGGCAGACCTGGCGGGCCAGTGTTCACAAGAAGCGCCTTTGCTGCAGTTTTACACCATCACCAAAACCCAGAATTTTATGATGAGGTAAATGATCTTTTCAGGGGAAAACCCAATTTGACCAATTTTAAGGGAAACTTTCATGTATGTGCCTGCAAAATTCAAGAGAAGCTGCATATTCTACTGAAATTACAGAGATAGAACTGCATGTCGAAGTATTTCTTTTATATATATTTTTCTGATTGTAAAAGTGACATTTTCATTATTAAAAAATAGAAAACTTAGGAAATGCAGATAATACAGAAAAGAAAAAGTCATAATCCCACTGTCACTACAATTAATATCCTCGTATATTTCCTCACAAATTCATGCTTTAGTTACATTTGTTGGACCTGAGAATCTTTCTTTCTTATAATTGGATTTGATTATGTAAAATTATAATGTAATTCATTGAAACTGCTGTATGCATGCCACTTTGCAATATTTTATCCTGGTTCTTATAGTGCCTTGGCTGTGGTAACTTAGTGTAGTAGTTACTGTCATGTGTTTTCCAGTTCTTCCTAGAAATACCATCAACTCTCTTCCTGTTTCTGAGTGGTGAATTCAGGATTCATTTCTTGCTTGACACAATTTATAGTCTCAGTATCTTTGAGTGCAAATGTTAATATCCACTTGGAGAACAAATGCACATTTGTGAGTTGGGTAACACAAAATGTCTCTGCTTCCACTGAGAATTTCTGTGTTTTTATAATATTCAGTTTTTATTTTGTCTTCCTTGCAGATTAAAATAGAGTTGCCCACTCAGCTGCATGAGAAGCACCACCTGTTGCTGACATTCTTCCATGTCAGCTGTGACAACTCAAGTAAAGGAAGCACGAAGAAGAGGGATGTCATCGAAACCCAAGGTTGGGGGGGGTTCATCATTCCTTTGATTTTAAATCATTGAAACATTAGGTTCTTAAATTGTATTAGGATTCTGAATTTACATATTTTTGTGAAGGGATTTTTACATGGATTTTATAGGTAATGGATATGTAGCATGTATGGGTTGCATATGTAATTTTTTTTTTTTTTAAATTTTTGAGCACAAGCTGTCCTCCAACCTCAGCCTCCGGATAGCTGGGACTACAGGCACGCACCACCACCCCTCACCCCAGCTAATTTTTTTATTTTTTCGTAGAGACGGGGTTTCGCCATGTTGCCCAGGCTGGTCTCGAACTTGCGAGCTCAAGCGATCTGCCCACCTCGGCCTCCCAAAGTGCTGGGATTACAGGTGTGAGCCACCATGCCCAGCCTGCATATGTAAATTTTTATAAAAGAAGATTGTAGAATTCTAACCCCAAAGAGGCCTAAGTACATTGTAGACAACGTTCTGCAGAGATTACATTTAGGTCCTTTTAAACGTCTTACTCTGATTGATATGAACAGTTGTTAAAAACCAGACAGTATTACACGAGCTTTCTTTCATAAGCTTTCATACACTCACAGTGTTTTGTTGTTGTTGTTGTTTGTTTTCAACAGTTGGCTACTCCTGGCTTCCCCTCCTGAAAGATGGAAGGGTGGTGACGAGCGAACAGCACATCCCGGTCTCAGCGAACCTTCCTGCAGGCTACCTTGGCTACCAGGAGCTTGGGATGGGCAGGGTATGTCACATTTTAAGGTCGGTTCATCCCAATTCCTTCAGAAAACATTAAAGAACAGGTAAAACAACAATCACACACAAAAAAGCACACAGTATTTTTGCTGTTCCACCGTTTTGACTTTAAGTTATTCTTTTTCAGTTAAACTTCAGCCATTTCACAGTTATTACAATGTCTCAATTACTGTTTGGCATTTTGTAAGCTCTGAACTAGTGGTGCCTCAGCAGAGAAATAGAGAGTTGGAGATTTGGAATAAGATCTGTCTTTGCCAACTGGTCATGCTCAAATAAAGATGAGTTCTTAGGGTCATGCAAACGGTTAGGAATTTTCCTCCAGCTTAAAGTAAGTCAAGTATGCCAAATCTCTCACCCACGTGGTTGCACATTCTGAAACCTTTCTGATTCACGAAAACCTAATTTTCCCCAGATTTCTTCAGTTGGTTTGTTGGCTTTGCCTTCTTTTTAACCATCTTACATTTAATAGACTGCAGCTTTATAACATGCTTAAATAAAGTCTCTTCTTTTTATGTTTGTCTGCATTTAAATAATGCCAAATTTGCATTCATATTATAGACAAATAGTTAAATTTTCCCAAAGAGGGATAAATTGTATAACTGAGCATGACAGGAAAATGGAGGTTTCAGAAGTTGAAATTAGCGTGAGCAGACGATTGACCCTTTGCCTGTGCCAGGCCTGCGTATTGTCCTGTTTGCTTTCTCTGGCACTTTTTACCATCTTCTTTAAAATCCTGAGCTCACGTTACGTACAGATACTGGTATAATAGGATTCTTTCCCTCTCAAATGAACAATAACTTACACAGCTGCAAAGAAACAGAAAAGATAACTTAGAAAATCCAGTAAGAAAAGCATTGTACTTTGGTGGAGGAAAGTGGGCAGAAATGGGTATCAGCTGCATTCCTGCTGTGGGCCCACCACAGTTGCCAAGTCACTAAAGTTCTCTGGGCCCACTTTCAGTCCCTCATTAGTACCTTCGTTGATAATCATGTTAGAGCCAAAATAACTAATCTGTTGGGATACTGTCTCCTCCGTATTTTTTTAGCATTATGGTCCGGAAATTAAATGGGTAGATGGAGGCAAGCCACTGCTGAAAATTTCCACTCATCTGGTTTCTACAGTGTATACTCAGGTATGTGCTCCTTCAACAAAATTAGCAGTGGCTGCTCTGTGACTAAGTTTGCACCATTTTGCAAGAAGGAAAAAAAAATCCTAATATGTTATATTACTATATTTTTACTCTGTAGGTCTTTTTCTAAAGAAAGTACAACTGAGGTGCTCATATGTATTCACATATATGACTATTACAAGTATCATTTTTCAACAGATTTCCTCTTCTGTTGGAGGATCTTCTTCATGTTATTTTTACATGATCAATTTTATAGTCTTAAAAAAATAAGATGAGGCCGGATGTAGTGGCATACACCTGTAATCCTAGCACTTTGGGAGGCCAAAGTGGATGGATCACTTGAGGCCAGGGGTTCAAGAGCAGCCTGACTAACATGGCAAAACCTTGTCTCTACAAAAATACAAAAATTAGCCAGGCATGGTGATGTGTGCCTGTAGTCCCAGCTACTTAGGAGGCAGAGGTGGGGGGATTGCAGGAGGCTAGGAGGTCAGAGCTGCAGTGAGCCATGGTCCTGCCACTGTACCCCAGACAGGGCAACAGAGCAAGACCCTGTCTCAAAAAATAAATACATAAATAAAAAAGCATGCTACAAGAAACAAATGCTTCGATTTCCACAGCATATATATTAATATAGTTTATTCTTCTTCTCTTTTTCTGCCCCTCTCAGGATCAGCATTTACATAATTTTTTCCAGTACTGTCAGAAAACCGAATCTGGAGCCCAAGCCTTAGGAAACGAACTTGTAAAGTACCTTAAGGTATCACATGGCTTTCTTAGTATCCAGTATCCCTTTTTAAATGAGTTTGGAGTGGGTTGAGTTTTCTCTTTGGTGGTAAGTGGTGTTCTCACCCCCTGGAAGATACTGTGAGGAAGCTCTTACCTGGATGTCTCACATCAGTAGCTTCTATGCGGTTTAGATAGTGGCGAGAAGTGGACCTAGGAACGGCACTACTCCTGCCTGTGTCCTAGTCCCATGTATCCTTTGCTCAAGGCAGGATCTCTAAAACATAATGTTTCTCACGCGTGGAAAACCCCACATTTGACGCGGACCTCCCTGGGTACCGAGCACAATGATGGGCACAGCAGCAGTGACTTCAGTCTTCACCTGTAGGGAACTTCTAGTTCATTGTAGGAGTTACTGTTTACTTGGTGACTGCATGCTAGGCAGGTAAATCAAATAAAGAAATAATGCACATTACCAGTCTCAGCTTTGTGCAGGGGCGGGGGGTTCCTGTGTCTAAGCAGCAAGAGCCACGTACAGTTTGTCTAGGGGAGCTTCATCCAGAACGTAGTTGTGGGGAGCATTTTGGAAAGGGGCAAAAAGGGCGTGGGGACAAAATAAGAAATGTGAGAAGTGGGCTAGAAATTTGGTTTAACAAGGAAAATGGAATACATAGCCACATAAACAATGAAGTTTTTCTATGTAATAGCTTAGGCCCCTCCCTCTATCTCAAAGACAGCTGCACAGCGTCTCTTCGACCCTGCTTCCTCCGTCCCAGCTCCCTCTGACTCCTCTCCCTTTCTCCTTCCCTCTTCCGGTTAATGGCACTTTGTGATTCCATGGGCCAACCGGGATAATCCCTATCATAAGGCCTGACTAGCAGCCTTACCTCCCCTGGGCCATGTGACGTATTCACAGGTGCTGAGGACTAAGACACAAATGCCTCTGGGGCCATTCTGCCCACCACAGCCTTCCCTTTGTTTTAGAGGGAGTTCTTCCGTCCTTATCTGGAACAGAAATTACTCTGGGCTGGTTTCCTTTTAGAAGGATAACGTGAACCGTGCCATTCTGTGTCCGTAGAGTCTGCACGCAATGGAAGGCCACGTGATGATCGCCTTCTTGCCCACCATCCTAAACCAGCTGTTCCGAGTCCTCACCCGAGCCACCCAGGAGGAAGTCGCAGTTAACGTGACTCGGTAAGGGAGGCGGATGGATGGATGCTGGTCTTCTCTTCCAGTCTGTCCACATCTGGAGCACACTCATGCATAGCCGGGATGCTACTATGTGCTGAACATTATATTTAAGAAATGTCTTTGATCCCATATGTAAGGACCCCGTCTAATTCCTTGTCTCCTTGTTGGCTAAGTTCCAATAGCATCACCATTGTTCTACTACTGCTGTGATAATGATGAAATGTTTCCATTTTTACATATCCATTGCTTTATTCACTCCTGTGGTGTGTAGGGTCATTATTCATGTGGTTGCCCAGTGCCACGAGGAAGGATTGGAGAGCCACTTGAGATCATATGTTAAGGTATGTAAAACACACTGTTCTGATCACTTACATCTGTGGCTCCCCAGTTTTCCTTCTAAGGACTTATTTTTTCACAATCCTGGTGATTTTGGGATGTACTTATAACGCGTTCTCTTCTATTCCTCATAGCCAACACTTGTACCTGAACGGGGAGGTACGAAGAGGGGCAGCCATTCATCAATTTACTTAATCCCATTCCTTCAGTTACATTTTTTAAATGGGTTTTCCAAATAATATGACTCAATGTGGAAGTTTAAAGAAAACTTTTAAGTTGTTCTTGGCTAGGCCTCTGGTAAAGTTAGCTATCTTCATTTTTCTTTTTTCCATCTAAAATGTCCAGCACAACTGTTTCTCCCAGACAGGAAGGTTAGCTCTGGCTATAGTTGAATTAGAAGACTCTCTGGGATAGGGAGAGATGTTGCTGGGATAAACATCAACAAGTTATTTATTTATATACAACATCCAGTGAGTAGAGTGGCAGTTACTGTTCTAAACAGTTGCACAGATTCTGTTTAGTATTAGATACCTTTGTAAATTACAACTACGTGATCATTTAAAAAGTAAAGTTCTGATCCTTCAGGGTATCAGTCACCCATTGTGCCCCACATTCCTTGAAGCCCCTGGCACAGGTGGAGTTACAGGCTGGCTGGTCACTGATCTGACCGGGTTAGATGACTCATATTTTCCTGAAGACATCCTGGACTCCTTTTCATCACATGACTCATCCTTCCCATCTTTGTATCCGTACCTTCCTCTCCCACAAATGAGACTGTGTCTCAGTCCCTGATCTCCATTCTTGGGAGCCTCTTAAGCTTTCGGCCCATCTTGGAGAACAAGTGCCTTAAAGTCTCTCCCTTTTCTTCAAAGTATGCGTATAAGGCTGAGCCGTATGTTGCCTCTGAATACAAGACAGTGCATGAAGAACTGACCAAATCCATGACCACGATTCTCAAGCCTTCCGCCGACTTTCTCACCAGCAACAAACTACTGAAGGTATGTCAGGAGAGTCGGTGTGGCTCTTCAGTATTGAAACTGATTAACAGGAATTCACGCCACAGGCTTATATCAATGTACCCTTTCTGAGTGCTCTTAGAGACAATCACCACCCCCTAAAAAGTGGTAGCAGAGTTTGTTCTCTGATACCAACTTTTCTAATTGTGTCTTGAGAGAAGAGCTGCAAAGCATCACTGTGTTCAGAGTTTCATTGGCTTTTGAGGATTAATAGTCATTATATTCAAATCAGTGAAGGTCACTGACTGAGAGCTGCTAAAGACAGGTGTCACCAAGCAGAGGTCAGTGAAGAGGAAAGACTACACCCGTAACCCCGCATAGACTCGTGCTGGTTGTGTCATGCTGAGCACAGGTGTCCAGTTTCGCAGCAGGATGCAGCTCTTTGCTCCTGAACATGTGCAAGCAGAAGGCGTCTGCCATTCACCTCTTGGCTCTGATCCTAATGTACCAAGAGGTGCAGCCATGTTTTAGGGTCACACCTGCTTTATGTCAATGACATTGCTAGCCTGAGAGAGTTCACGTCTTACCTACCAATTTCTTGTTTTTCTTACTGGGTCCTGTTCTTTTTTCTTTTAGTATTCATGGTTTTTCTTTGATGTGCTGATCAAATCCATGGCTCAGCATTTGATAGAGAACTCCAAAGTTAAGGTACGTTACTTCAGGTGGAAGCCTGTGTTCTTAAGAGAAAAGAAATCTCTTTCATTGGTGTGTAGCTAACATTTCTTCACACTTTCTATGTGCCAGTTACAGGACTAAGTGCTTTACAAGTAATAAATCATGTTAGCTTCATAACAACCCTGTGAGGGAAGTACTGTTCTTACCTATTTTACAGATGGGGAAAGTGAGGCCAGCATGGTTGAGTTACTTGCTCAAGGTCATGCTGCTAGTGAGTGGAGCCACCAGGTTTTGAGTCCAGTCTGGCCCCAGAGGCTGTGTTCCTGAATCACTTGGTTATTAACCCAAAGAAAAATACGGCTTTTCCTTTGACTAGCTTAGAAATCTTCAAGTTTGTTGAAATGGAAATTGTAGTTTCAGCATAAATTTAAAGTGTCATTACCCAGCATTTATTGTCTTGACCATTTATCAGGGTCTTAGATGGGAGTGTCTCAGCAATTCCATCTTCTTCAAAATTAATCAGTAGACTCTGAGCTTACCCATTTCGTTGGGGCAAATGCGCAGTCTTAAATTTCCTCTCTGCCCCAGCGTCCCATTGTGGTGGTGCCTGGATGTGTGTTCCTTTTTGACTGTGGGTCTCCCCTGCTGTTCCCTGGTTCCCACTGGGCTCAGCCCTGAGATGACTGGTCTTTTCTCTGGACTGGTACCCATTGAGGTGTGGCTGGCTACCTCAGGTTCTCTGAGGTTCAAGGTAGTTAAGTTTCTATAAAGTTCCAATGCAGTAAGCAGAAGTGGCAGTGTCTCTTTCTCACTTTGAAGTTTTCAGGTCTTCTCCAAGACCTGCAGAGTGCTGGAGTTGTGCTTGTGACAGTGAAGTAATGTCGTTGTTTGTGGAGGCAGGGTCCGGTTGAAGTATTATAGAAGGAGCTTGTGCAGGGAGCGGGTGGTGCTAGGCACTGTCTCACAATGAACACTTGTGCTGCAATCCTCGTAGGCAGGAGAGGGGATAGGGAGAGGGGGCAGAATCTGGACCTCCTGCACAAGGGATCTGGGCTGTCCAAGGAAGCCTTGGAAAGCTTGCTAGATTTTGCTGGCAGAAGGTTGATGGTTCAAACCTAAAGCCTTCCTTTTCCTCCCGTACAGCAGACACTGGGGCCTGGCCAGGTGGTTTCTCCTTTTCATTTTCTTTCTCTCTCTCTTTTGAATCCAGTTTAAAGCTTCTGATTTTAGTGCATAGTGAGATGCCAGATGGAAGTGGGCCCTGCCTTCCACAGAGAAATGCTCCATCTAAATCATGCCAAAGCAGCCTGCCAAGGAAAAATCTAGCAGATTGTCTGCTTGGCAGTACGACGCTAAGTGTGCAAGCACACACACACACACACACACACACAAACATCATATAGATATATTACTTTTCTGTTAAAAAATGTTGTCTCAGTGATATGTGGGAGCTAAAAACGTGAATCAGATGAAGGTAGTAGATTGGTGGTTACCAGAGACTGGGAAAGAAGGGGAGGAGGTGATGGGGGAGAAAAAAAGAATATGAATGTGTTTATTACCACTGAACTGTACACTTAAAACTGGTAAAGATGGTAAATTATATATTTTTTCATGTTCTATACAGAATAAGATTATAGCCTGTATTTGTTGGCTAGGGTTGCCGTAATAAAGTACCACAGATTGGGTGGCTTAAACAATGGAAATTCATTTTACAACAATTGAGACGCTGAAAGTCCTAGGGCAAGCTGTGCACATGGTTGGTTTCTTCGGAGGCCTCTCTCCTAGGCTTGTAGATGCTGCCTTCTCTACGTATCTGCGTCCTAATCTCTTCTCATGAGAGGACAGCACTCATATTGGATTAAGAACCACCCTAATGACCTTACATTACTTTAATCACCTCTTTACAAACCTTGGCCCAAATTGCAGTCATATTCAGAAGTATTAGGGGTTAGGACTTCAACATATGAATTTGCGGGGGACACAGTTCAGCCCATTACTAAGTACCAGTGGATTTTTTATGATTTTTGGCTCTAGATAAATGTGATCACTTCAAAGGAATGGTAACTTGATTATATTCAAAATATAACCGATTCATTCTGCAACTATTCATTGAGCCCTTACTATGTGCAAGGCGTCATAGATTACGAAGTTCAATGCATCATGGTTTGTGCTCTCAAGGAGTTCAGGTGGGAAGGTGTACAGTTCGTCCAGTGGCCACCCTACCTCATGATGAGTGCTCTGAAGAGGTAGGCACAGAGTGCTCAGGAGTGTGGGGAATCCGGGAAGACCACCTGGAAGAGGCGTCAGTTGCAATGGGTTCTGATGAGTAAACAAGAGTTGGCTAGGTGAAGAAGGAGAAGGAGGACTAGGTGGGGAGAGAGTTGTGTTGGTGAAAGCTAAGGCCCCAATCCCACAGTTCAGGGAATTACATGAACATAAGGCTTTCCTGCCTTACGACTGCAGGGAAGACCACGTGAGTGATGGTCAAGGAGGTAATGAACATTTCCAGGAACACTCACAAGAAGGATATTCAAAATCAAGCGCCAATGACATCTTTCTGATTGATGTCATTGTTAGAAAATAAGTAAAGGAATTTACTTGCATGTGTTTGTTCTCAAGATGCCAAATTAAACCATAGCACTTTAAGGGTGGTAATAACCTGAAAAGTGTCTTCTGGTCCAACTCCTCCCCTACCTCACAGAGGCAGAGACAGAAGTGGAGACTGTGAAGTGACCTGCCCAGGGTCACATGACTGAGCAGAGCCAAGAACTTGTGGCTGAGTCCCAGTGGGCCTCTCCTAGGGTGCTGCTGTTTCCAGTCTTATAACGTGATTCATCAACACCTCTGCTCTAGGAAATGGTTTGTTTTTGGAACATAACACAGACCACTCAAATGCTACCATGTACAACCTTTTCTGTGAGTTAATTACATCTTGGCCCTAAAACAATATTCAGAGAGTTTTTAGAAGTAGTTAAAAAAAAAAAAAAAGTGCTTAAGAGGAAACACTGGCATCCTAAAGGAGAAATCTTAACTATAACATAATTTACTATAAAAAGAGATTCACAAACACCTGCTTACCACCTTGGAGGGTTCAACATTTTCACTTTTAGAGCACTCCCCTCTGGCTTCTGCCTCCCTGGCCCTGCAGACACCCTGCTGTTCTTTCCCCTAATCACACGTTATTGAGCTGAGAACTCCTCTGACATTTTCTTCAAGCCTTCATTCAGTGAGGTGTAATGAGTTTCTTAAAGCTTTCATTCTCTTAAGAGTAATGAGTTTCATGTTTGAATTAGTTGTTTTTGTGTTTGTCTTACTTACATCTGAAGAAATTTATGTCCTAATCCCTTATTTTAGTCTTCTGAATTTACGAATAGTCACCATTCCTGTACCACTTGTGATGCCAAAACTTTGATTGCATCCCCTCAAGGTTTTTAATATTTTTAGACTAAAATTATTAATTTATCCTGATGTCTTTCTGACACTGACCTTAATGCTTTTTCTGACTGGGGAGTCTTTTTTTATTTTTTTGAGATGGAGTTCTTCTCTTGTTGCCCAGGCTAGAGTGCTGTGGTGCAATCCCAGCTCACTGCAACCTCCACTTTCTGGGTTCGAGCAATTCTCTTGCGTCAGCCTCCCAAATAATTGGGATTACAGGCACGAGCCACCACACCCGGCTAATTTTGTATTTTTAGTAGAGACGGGCTTTCACCATGTTGGGCAGGCTCATCTCAAACTCCTGACCTCAGGTGAGCCAACCACCTCGGCCTTCTAAAGTGCTAGGATTACAGGTGTGACTGGACAGGGGAGTCTTTCTTAAAGTACCATGACGAGGTACACACCAGTGTTGTAGGAACACCTGGGCATTGGATTCCTAAGAGCTAGATAAGGTTTCAATGCCGGTTGAAATGTCCTACCCAAGGATATCTACACACGTGTAGTGTGTATTAAGCTGATGCCTTCGTGTCATTCCCGCTGGTAGTCAAGTGAGTCCATTCAATGGATGTTTACATGGAGGCAGCGTTATGCTTACTTCCAGTGCTGCACTTCTGCTGAAGGTGGAAGTGGCCACCTTCTTGTCCCCAGCCAACCAAACTGTGCGTTTTTCCACTCACTGAGGAAGGGCGTGAATCAGAGCCACTTCGAACTGCATCTAAAATAAGTAATTTCCTTACTACAGCAGATGGACCTGCAAAGTATGGATGGATTGCGTATGACTGTGCCAGACTTTCGTTTCATAGGTGACATGTGCTTGGAAGTTACAAGTGGTATTTGAGAAAAATGTGAAGCAGACATCAGGAAGGCCTATGGAGGCGTCCTCTCCCCGCCCTGTGCCCCTATGGTCAGAGTTTGTTGGTGTTTCTTTTCCACCATGTATATTTAGCAGCTGTAATTTCAGCAGACTCCTTTTGCATTTCCTTTCCTCCCACACGGAGTGAAGCGCACTGCTGGCATTCCACAGGTGTCCTGGAAGAAAGAAGGTTGGAAAATCCTGTGTAGCATAGGATGAATATATGCCCTTCCACGTTGCTTGTTTACTCTCTGACCATTTTCTAGCTTAATTCAACAAGAAAAGAACTTTTTTTGAAAGTGAAAGAAGGAGAGTATGGTTCATATTCTAAATGGACTGTTTGGACTTCCCCTTAACCAAATTTGTAAACACTGTACGTATGTGACAGGTGGAAAGCTAATATGCATACGTCACACTCGAGTGTTTTGAACTGTTGTTTGTGATGTGCAAAGCATTGAGGAAAAAATGCAAATGGAGTTGAGAGTGAATCCTTAACCTTGAAGCTGACCTAGTCATTGGAGAAAGAAGACATTCAGCTTGGAACATTTAGAGCAGAATGCAGGAATGTGTGTATGTGAGCTTTAAGAATCACAGATTTATGTGGGGATACAGGTGAATCTTTACCTGAGCCTTGCAGAATACCACAGTCTAGGGATAGGAGAATGAGTATTGGGCAGAGGAAATAGCTTATGCCCAGGTAAGGCCACTGGGGCAGAGTTTAGGCTGGCTAGATTGAGATTAGAGGGGAAAGAGTAAAAACCAAGATTAGCTCAGAAACAAAGATGAGATTATGGAGAGCTGTGAAGCCAAGCAGCAGACAAATTGGTAAAGACCTGGAGAGGTAGAATAGGTTCTGTAGTAGGAGTGGCAAGATGACGGAGTGTGTAACGGTAAGCAGAGTGGCTTGGAAACGTTTATATCAGTAAGTCTGCCGATTCCCTGAAGTGTAAATAGCCTATGGAACAGAGTCACCGGACATTTTAAATTTTGGTTTATTTATTCTTTTAGCTCTCTAACAGCAATAATATGAAATGACATTTTATGGTGATGCTGATGAAAATATGGCATTGTGGGGATGAGATGGGATTGGGGATAAGGATGAAGAGCATTGTGAATGAGTAAGGGAAATTATTAAGACATTATTAATTCAACCCTGCAGTTCCACCTCTATAGATATCTGCTGAAGAGAAATGCAAGGTGTATCCATGTAAAGACCTAAATGCAAATGTGCACAGTAGCTTAATTCATAATAATCAAAAACTAGAAACAAGCCAAATGTCCATCAGCTGGTAAATGGGTAGAAAATTGTGGTAACTCCACACAATAGAATGCAACTTAGTAATAAAAAGGAACAGAGTAGTGACTGATGCAACAGCATGGTTGGATCTCAAAAGCCTTCTGTGAACTGAAAGAAGTTAGACACTAAAGACTACGTACCATGTGGGTCTATATCCCACATATGACATTATGGAAAAAGAAAAACTACAGAGCACAAAGCAGTCCAGTGGCTGCCCAGGACTGGAGCTGGGGTTGGGGACAACAGATGTACTTTCTCTTCTTCACTGTGGTGTTACACAGCTATATTCACTTCAAGACCCACCAAACTATAGACTTTAAAAGTCTGAATTTTATGGTATGTAAATTATACTTCAATAAACCTGACTGAAACAAAACATAGCACAGTAAGGTCAGATTTGAGTTGGGGAAGAAAGGCCGCCTAGATGTTCAGTGTGAGATCATAGACGAAGGAGCTTTTGAGAGAGGCAGTGGAGTAGAGGACTTGGTTTACCAGGGAAGGTGCGAGGTCGTGAGTTAGGCTTGGGATGTCTTATGCTTAGGGGTATGACAGAGACCTCAAGTAACAGTGCATTAAACAGGAAAACAAAAGTTTGTTTCTTTTTACATGGAAACCCAAGCTCATAAGAGGCTTCTGTTCCCCAGTTATGAGAGGCCTAAACTCCTGTCTTGCTGCTTTGTCCACCTGAGGTGCCGCTTCTCCTTTTGATCTAACTGGGTTCACCACCACATCCATGCTGGAGCCAGTAGGGAGGGAAAGATGCACCTTTGTCTTTAAGGATGTGACCCAGAAGTTGCACTGCCACATCACTGCCACTGCTATCACATTGGCCAGAGTTTGCTGTGACTGTACCTAGCTGCAAGGGATGCTGGTAAATGTAGTCTTTACTTTGGGTATCCGTGAGCCTAGTTAAAAGTTGAGGTTCTATTACTATGAGAGGGAAGAGAGAACAGATACTGGGAAGTCACCAGCCATTGTTCCACAAGGGGCTGAGGCACAGCCAAACACATTTCCAGGTGGCAGATGGAGGTTCAGCCTTGGACAGGGAAGAGAACAGATAGAACTAAAGAAATCTGTGAGTACCAATTGCTGAAACCATAAGCCTAAACTTTTCTCTGGGGAAAATGACTGTGCTGATCTGAGTCACCTATAGGATTAGTCATGCCAGATACTTACTGGGGCACTGACGACAAGGGAAAATGGGAAGGCGTTCAGGAGACAGTAGGAGAGCCATCAGAGCACAGTGCAGGTGTGACCCAAGGTTAACAGAGAGAGAAGGAAGGAAGCATCGTCGGCCACAGTGGAATTCTAAGTAAGAGAGGTAAACAAGGCCACTGGAGAGGCCGCAAGTCTCCGCCTCAGTCGTCAGTGGAGTCCCACATCCCCCAGCAACAAGCCTGCTACAGCTTCCCTGCCACCCTCAGTCACTGGCAGGGAGCAACCGTGCAAGGCACAGGTGGTCTCAGTGCAAATGCAGCTGTAGATTCCAGAGCAGAGTGATGGGGCCAGGAGTTAATTATGTTCCCTGCAACTGGAGATGTGATGTGAGGTACCATTATCATGGTGTCAGCAGGGCAGAGAGTGAGATAAACATGCAGATTATAGAGAGAAGACTGATCTTTGGGAATGAAAATGATGAGGAGATAGGAAGAATGGCGGTTGTAGGCTGGGCGCAATGGCGCACAGCTGTAATCCCAGCACTTGGGAGGCCCAGGTGGGAGAACCGCTTGAGCCCAGGAGTTTGAGAACAGCCTGAGCAACATAGTGAGACTCTGTCTTTGCAAAAAATGAACAAAATCAGCCAGGCATGGTGACACACGCCTGTTATCCCAGCTACTCAGGAGGCTGAGGTGGAACGATTCCTTGAGCCCAGGAGGTTGAGGCTACAGTAAGCTGTGATTTTGCCACTGCACTCCAGCCTGGGTGACAGAGTGAGACCTTGTCTAAAAAAAAAAAAAAAACAAGTTGTAGAAGGAAATGGGAGAAAGAGAGGGGAAGTAACATAGAGATCTCAATAAGGGGGAGTAACCAGAATGCTGGAAAATGTCATTGGTAAATTTCTTCTCAGCCCCATTACTTTTATTGTTTGCTAAGCCAGAAACAGGAAGTTTCTCTTTTTTTTTGACAGGAAGTAAATTTATTGGTTCATATTACGAGGGGGCAGCACAGTGGAAGCCCTCATGAGTGCAGGGCCTGCCACTTGTCCAGAGGGCCACGACTGGGGATGCACTTAACCCCACAGCCATCTGGGATGAGCCACTTCTCAGCCACCATGTCTTCAGATTCATCGGCATTGAACTTGGTGAAGCCCCACTTCTTTGAGATGTGGATCTTCTGGTGGCCAGGAAACTTGAACTTGGCCCGGCGCAGGGCCTCCATCACATGCTTCTTGTTCTGCAGCTTGGTGCAGATAGACATGATCACTTGGCCAGTGTGAACCCTGGCCACAGTACCCTGGGGCTTTCCAAAGGCACCTGGCATGCCTGTTTGGAGCCTACTTTGGGGTAGTGCAAGGTCAGAGACATGAACACACATCTGGAAGGCCTGTCTCCAAGGTCCCTTAGAGCAACCCATACAAGAAACAGGCTGCATACACTACCAACAACACTGCTGTTTGCAGCCATTGCACACTGGGCCCCCATGAGGAAAGGAACCCAGTTGGCTTAATTGGCTGCAGCGGAAGTTTCTTAATGAAAAGTCTTATTTATCTCGGAAAGCAGTAAAATAGCCCATAGAGAAGAGGCCTCTAAACCACATCAGAGAGTGGAAGAACACAGTGCAGAACAAAGAAGTGAACATTAAAGATCATTCTAAAGTCCTCACCATGAAGCAGTGATTGGGCGGCCCCACTGTGGGAGAGCAGATGACCGGCAGGGTGGGGAAGAGCCCATCACTGGGTCTCTCCAAAGACCTGGCTGTTAACCGCAGTGCCCATAAGGGCCTCCACAGCCAGGCTGGGTGTGGGTCTTCAGGGAGATCCCATTCAGTCGAGGAGTCAATTGGCAGGTGCTGAGCAGCCAGCGGGCAGCTCGTAGGTGTGGCTCACAGAGGGTGGGGGCACCGTGCCCAGCATGTTGCTGGAAAGCCTGATCTTGTGAGGACAGGGGCTAGGCAGTCCGACCCCACACCGGCAGCACCTGTCAGGTGGTGCCAGGGCAGAAAGGGACGCTACAGTGCATGGAAGAGGCCCTCCAGCAGGACGTGGCAGGGTGTTGGGGTTGGTTTGGCTGAGAAGTCTCTTAGTGTCTCAGTGTCCTCTTCTCCACGCCCCTATCAGGTACTCACTACCAGAGCATTATCTTAGCTTTTCCTCTTCTATTGCAGTTTACAGTAATCTCCGTGAAAACATCTTATTGCTTAGGTCTTTATTACCTTGAAATGTATATCTTACCTCATTAAAAGGCTTTAGTTTGTTTTATTGCCAAATTAAATTAGGCAATAATTTAATTATTAGGACTCTTCACAACAGCTATTTGTCACTGCAGGGAGAACTTCATTCCAGCCTTCAAAGGCATGAGTTGTCATTGCCTACCTACTGAACAGCACTAATGATGGATTGGTATGTAAATTATCCATCATTCTTCTCCACGTATTCTTTCTTTTTAATACAAACATTTTACTGTATTTTCTAATAAGTGCAGAAGTCGAGGGATGAGTTGCCAAGTCTCAGCCTCCCCACTTGCCAGTATTCTGCTGTCCTGGCTTGATACACACCCACCATCACATTTTTATCTTACAGTATTTTTATAGCAGTTCCCAGATATTTTCTCACTCCGTCGTAGATACTTTAGCATGTCATCTCGAACAGGTAAGCCTTTAAAAAAGACATAAGCACCATAACATTATCACACCACACAAAATTAGCAAAACTTCTTTATTATCATCTAACACCCAGTCTGTATTCAGTTTTCCCCAGGTGTCTCAAAAATGTCATTCTATTGTCGGGTTTGTCTGCATCCGGATCTAAACAGAGTTCACACTTTCCATTTATTTGATGTGTTTCTGAAGTTTCTTTGATTCTTAAACTGTTCTCTTTTCATCTGTTTGGACTTTTTTCTTGCAACACATTTTTTGAAGAAACTGGGTCATTTGTCCAGCAGAATGTCGCACGGTTTAGACTTGGCTGATGGTAGCCTCACAGTGTTACATACATGGTTCTCTATCCATTGTGTTGCCTGTGAACTTGTGGTTGGGTCTAGAGACTTCATTTGATTTTCTTTCCGGTGCGGATACCTCATAGCTATTCCTGTTGCATCACATCAGGAGGCGTAAATGCACAGCTGTTCTACTTTGGGTTATGATATTGATTAATAGGTTTGCATAGTACCCACTCAATCTGTCCATGATACAGTTCTCCATCTACTTTTCCTGGTTTTAGCAGCCATTGACTCAGCCCCATTGTAAAGGCCACAGGCATTTCTTGGGATACCTCTTTTTCAGGAGCGGCCAGCGTAGGTAGCTAGCAGTCATGCCTGTGGGTTAGAGTTAGCCTTGCCTGGGGTCTTGGCAATTGGTCATCTACTGATGCTGTCATCTCAGGATATAGAGTTATTGGTTGCACGTATGCAACAAAATCCCTTTGGAATTGCACATTTTACCATTCTGTTTCTTTAAAGTTGGTGAACTTCACATTTTTATTACTTGATCCTTTCCTCATTGGATTCTTGACTCTATGGAAGTTTATAAACATTTCCTTGTTACTGGTTTGAGAATTGAAATGTTATAAGGCTGGTATTTCAAATATTCCTAATAGGTTCTGGCATTTAATGCATAAGATAATGCCTTCTGTCATGTCAGAAATGTCTAAATTCTACTTCTCAATTTTAGAAAATACTATTTGTTTGATATTGGGACATTGGTTTGGCTGCTCTAAAACAGGCCATCATGTTAGTGGTTTAAATTCGACAGCAGGTCATTTCTCTCTTGGACAATCATGAGTTGGTAGGCAGTTTGGAAGTCAGGGCAGCTAGTTCCCCAATGTCATTCGGTGACTCCAGCTCCTCGCATCCAGTCATCCAGCCTGCAGCGTTAACCTCATCCACATGGCTGTGAAGCTGGCTCACCGCCACAGCACAGTCCAGGCAGTGGCACAGGAAGGAACAAGGGAGGCCAGCAGCTCCTTTTAAGAGTGGAGCCTGAACAAGGCACATATCCCTTCCATAATTTGGTCGTGTGGTTCATACCTAGTGGTAAGTTAGACTGGAAGATGTAGTCTAGCTGGGCAGCCATGTGCCCTTGTAAAACCATTACTGTTCTGTTACTGAAAGGGGGAAGACAAGGAGGGTTTTATTAAAGGTCAATTAGTACTTTTTAGTAAGCTCTCTAAGCCTCGGTTTTCCCATCTATAACATGGGGTTGAAAATACCCTCCTCTTGTGGCTGTTAGAATTAAGTGCATGAATAGATCAATGTAATGGAGCATCCTTCCTATTTCAGGCTCTCAGTAAATTATTCTATTTATAGGCACAGGGGAGGGGGCAGTGTGTCTTCATGTAACAGAAAGAGGCCAAGTTTTGGATTCATGGTAGACCTGGGTCTGAATTGTTGTTTTTAGTTGTGTGACTGAGGACCCATGTACCTAACCTCTCTGACACTTTAACAAATGAGGATTAAACTTATAGGAGTATTATAAGAATTGAATGATAAATTACATAAAAATATGTAGTACAATGCCTGACATATAGAAGATTTTTATAAGTGTTGGCTAATTGCTAAGTAATCTGGGTAAAATTTTTTAGGTTCCTGATGGGGAAAGATTACTATATAAAGTTGATTGTAAGAAGACTGCTGCCAAGCAGTTTAAACTAATCATGCACAGTCATCAAACTGTGTATTTTCAGTTTGAATATTTGGAGCTTAAATGTAGGCCAGTGCTTTCTAAAGAGATCTCTGTGAGGTACAGGTACCAGAATCATCAAAGATGCTCAGTACAAATGCAGGTCCTTGCACCTTCTCCCTGTACCCCCTGCCAGGCTCCTGAATCAGAATCTTTGAGAATGGATGAACCTCCACCTTTTTACAAACACTTCTGAGGTGATCTTTATTATGCTAAAATTTGAAGTTCCAATTAGAATCCACAGCACTTACTTGAAGTATTTGACCACTTGTACAGCACTTTGGAAGAAGGAAGGGTAATTCATTTTTTCCAATTTCAGATAAAGAAGACTAGGACTCTGAGGTTTTATGGGGTTTTTTTTGAGACAGGGTCTTGCTTTGTCACCCTAGCTAGAGTGCAGTGGCTGATCCTGACTCACTGCAGCCTCAGACTACTGGGCTCCAGCAATCCTACCACCTGAGCCTCCCAAGTCTCTGGGACTACAGGTGCATGCCGCCACACCCAGCTAATTTTTGTACAGATGGAGTCTTGCTATGTTGCCCGGGCTGGTCTTAACCCCCTGGGCTCAAGTGATCCTCCCACCTTGGCCTCCCAAAGTGCTGGGGTTATAAGTGCTAGCCACCGTGCCCAGCAAGAAACTCTGGGTTTTTTAAGATGGACTTAGGGGTAAGATATTTTTTTTTCCTCCCAAATGATTGCAACTTGAAAAATAATAAATGTTTGCACTGAATTCTCTTTAGTTGTTGCGAAACCAGAGATTTCCGGCATCCTATCATCATGCAGTGGAAACTGTTGTAAATATGCTGATGCCACACATCACTCAGAAGTTTCGAGATAATCCAGAGGCATCTAAGAATGCAAATCACAGCCTTGCTGTCTTCATCAAGGTGGGGACCTCCAGGGAAAAGGATGTCAGTTATGGGACAAAGATGTGCTTTTTACAAGCTGTCTAGCAGAGTGACTAGAACAGAGTGGGTTCTCTGGCAATGTTGATGGCATGTTTTTATGTCCATGGGTAAACTTATTAACAGTGAATGCTGATTTGAATTCAAATTTCTTAAATGTTTGAACCTGAAATACCTTTTTGCTTGTATTTCTCCACAGAGATGTTTCACCTTCATGGACAGAGGCTTTGTCTTCAAGCAGATCAACAACTACATTAGCTGCTTTGCTCCTGGAGACCCTAAGGTAGTGTGAGGGTTGTTACTGTTCCTTTTGTCTCTCTGATTCACATCAGAAATCCACCTGTTTCTCTTTCAGTCTCAGAGGTACAACTCACTCCTGTCTTGGAAACATTAATATGTGTGCCATATTAGGAACATAGTAATCCAGAATGAGAAAGAAACATACCCACTGATTTTCTCTTAAACACCTGAAATGACTTCTCAACTGCAAAACTGAAAGTATATGTGTAGTGAATTATAGTTTACTTCACAAGATAACAGAAGTCACTATGTAGCCTTTCTCTGGTAGAATCATCTTTTTCCCTTATTTTTTTTAAAGCTCTGCCTTACTAATTTTTTTATTGCACTGAGTCTGCGTCTGTAATTATATGCTACCTGAAATCCTTCTTTGAAGAAGGAGCATAAATAATAAATGCCCTAAAAATCAGTTGAAGTCATTGTTTAATGAAATGTGTCCTTAGTTTTCAAATCAATCTCTGCAGCCATCCTGAAATCTGTACAATGCAATAGAGTACACAGTTCTAAGAAAGTTAAGAAGCTAATGACTGTTTCTAGCATGCTATTGCTAATAGGCTTTTTAGAATCCTGTATAAAATATCCAGTGGGGTGTTTATGACTAAGCACTTCTTCCTGCAGACCCTCTTTGAATTCAAGTTTGAATTTCTCCGTGTGGTATGCAACCATGAACATTATATTCCATTGAACTTACCAATGCCGTTTGGAAAAGGCAGGATTCAGAGATACCAAGGTAATCCATCTTTATATCTTAACCTTTTTATAAGGAGAGACATTTCTGTTTAATAAGAAAAGATAATTGATTCAAGCATGATATTTGAGTTTTCTGATATTTTTCATTGATTAATTTTTTTCTTATAAAATTTCCATTTCAAATAATACTGATAAAATATGGGAACTTACTTTTCAGCGGTCAGACTACAGATCATGCCAGTGTGGCTATTTCATTGAAAAATTCCTTTGCTTAAACAAAAGAAATCTATTTCAGTTGCCATAGCTTATTTTTATTTGTTTCACTTTTCCTTTTTTCTTATGAATTAGCTTTTCTTTCACCAACTGTGGAGTCAAATGACACTCCTGTAGGTAGGTGTGGGGTGTGGCGCTGGCTTTCTTGCATTTTCCTCCTCTAAAAAATAAAGAATGCAAGTGATGGCTGAACTGCTTCCACATGCTGTTCTGTTAGGCATTCCCTATATACTTTGATCGATTTTTAAACTTACCATAAATCAGTGAATTTGTTTTCACTGGAGTGAAATTGCTGAAATACTGCTATAACATCCCAGGGAGGCATCCGGTTTTTGGCTGCTGAAGTCACTGAGTACTCTAGGATGTTTCTTTAAGAAGTAAAACAAACAAACATCCTGCTTCACCCCAAAATGCATTATTCCACCCTTTTCATAGCCCTTGTCCATAGTGGTGGCAGTGACCTAAATCACAAGCAATGTGGCTTTTTCACATGCTTTTTATGTTTGCACGTTGAGTCTTTATTAATGTCCCATGTTTCTTTAACTGTGAAGAGAGTTGAGCTCATAGATTTCTTTGTCTTCACTGAGTAAATGAAATTGAACAAATTAGTCTGTCGAACTGTCAAGCAGTATGTATTGAGCTTAGTTGCTTGTATGTGCTCAGGTGTTTTGTGCGACAGGAGAGAAAAAGTGGAAGGATGCCACCAAGCTGGTAATGGCACCTGAATCAACTGCTTCTGAATTCTGAGAGAAACACAGACAGACATCATTCAGAGACAAACAGCTTTCCCCTACACAGACTGCTACTGCCTTTTAAGGATCAGGCAGGGGGACCGTGCACTGGAGTTGGCATTCATGCATTCAACAGATATTTACCCTGCACCAACTATATCGAGCTTCAGAATAAGTTGTGTACAACCTGGATGACAATCCCCAGCTATTCTATATATACAAGATACATAGAATGTCAGACACCGATGCATCCATCCTAAGGGGAACAAACAAAGCAAGGAAAGGGGATATGAAAAGGGGTGACATTTGAGACAGGGTAGCCAGATAGCAGTTAGAAGAAAGTGAGGGGTGAGTCAAGCTCTCGCATATCTGGGGAAAGTTTTTCTGGGCTGAAGGAACAGATAGGTGTTCAGTGTCCCCTGATCTAACCCTAGCCCCCTACCTCTGTGGTCTCATGCCCCGCTATTCCGCACATTCCAGGGATCCCTGCTGACTCCCAGCTCCTCAAACGTATCATGCCACCCCTCCACCTCAAATAGACCCCTCCCTGGGAAATCCTCATTTTCCTCCCAAGGCCAGCCACTCCACACCTCCTGCATGGGACCTCCAGGGTCTCCTCACCCCCTTCCGGTTCCCCAGCTGGAATTAACCCCTCTCTCCTGCCCTATGCTCCCAACCTCACCACAGCCTCCCTCAGCCCAGTCTCCTGTACCTGGGGACTCTCCTTCTACCTGGCACAGAACCCAGGGAGCTCTTTTTGCCCAGTGGCTGTGCAGTGAATGTGTGATGATGCCTGTCTCCCCATGACCCAGTAGGGCAGCACAAGCTCTTATACACTTCTAGGGTATTTGGTAGCAAGACAGGCTGCCCCCAGTGTGGAGGGAACATATGTGAGTAATTTGCCTTACTACACTGATAGCAATAAATGCTTTTTAGAATTTTCATTTTCTTTCTTCTCACTTACCTCCCACTCCTGCCTTCACCTCCTTTCTTGTGTTAGTCCATATGTGTGGCTATAAAGGAATACGTGAGACTGGGTAATTTATAAAGAAAAGAGGGCCAGTGCGGTCGCTCGTGCTTATAACCCCAGCACTTTGGGAGGCTGAGCTGGGAGGATCACTTGAGCCAGGAGTTCGAGATCAGCCTGGTAAATTTAACAGAATCCTGTCTCTACAAAAAACAAAAACAAAAATTAGCCTGGTGTGGTGGTACATGCCTGTGGTCTCAGCTACATGGGAGGCTGAGGTGGGAGGATGGCTTAAGCCCAAGAGGCAGAAATTGCAGTGAAATCTGCAATCTGGACAGACTGTGCCATGGCACTCCAGCCTGGGCAACAGAGCAAGACCCTCTCTCAAAAAACAAATAAGTAAATAAATAAAAGAGGTTTATTTTGGCTCACAGTTTTATAGTCTGTACAAGAAGCATGGTTGCCAACATTGGCTTCTGGTGAGGCCTCAGGGAGCTTCCAATCATGACAGAAGGCAGGTGGGGAGCCAGCATGTCACAGGGCGAGAGAGGGAGCAAGAGAGATGGGGAGTGACGCGTCACACTCTTGTAAACAACCAGATCTCGCATGAACCCAGAGCGAGAACTCACTCATTATAGCAAGGAGGACACCAAGCCATTCATGAGGGATTCGTCCCCATGACCAAACACCTCCAACCTGGCCCCACCTCCAACACTAGGGATCACATTTCAACATGAGATTTGAAGGGGACACACATCCAGATAATTTCTCATGCACATTCATGCACACAAGCACCGATGTGTGAGCACATACACAGTTAAACCATAAGTTGTTTTCTTCTAAGAGATTTATGTGAATTCAAGCTATGACTTATAGTTTAGATAAACTAGATGTAATAATGATAAACAATGAACATAATTAATCTAGAAAATGAATACTCTCCCCCTTCTACTAAAGGGTTTCATAGAAGTTGGGTCCATATTTTGGGTAGATTTAGGAGTGGCTATGTGATGTGGGACAAAAGGCAAAGGGAGAGGCCTATAGTCCTTCCTTTAATGGTGGAGTCAGTCTGACAATTCACAGCCTAGCTTCAGCTTCCTGAAATGTGTATTTCGTCTTCAGGTGATGTTCAGCTGTTTGTATGCACCCTCCCTAAGTAGAGTTCATGTTTGCTCCTATCTGTTTTCCACAAGAGCTCTCAATTTTGTCATTTAGCTTGCTGATGATTTACCAGTTTGTTTTGATGCTTTGTCTATTTTAATTTTAGTTTATATTAAATTTGTATTTGTTTTTGGAGCTGGAGAAATATTAGAATATTGTAGGAAATACTGCATTAAATAAGTTCTTCATTCAGGGATAGCAGAATAAGCTGGTTATATATTGATTTGTTTATTTTAAATACATTGGGTTTTAATGGGAGTATATAGACATTAATGACCAGGAAAGGAATACATGAACTCATGTAGTAAATAACATTTTAATAAACCATGTGTGTTTATTATTTAATTACATGTTTGTTACACACAAACTGCTTTTATACAGTTCTGTTAGCTAGTATAATAACGTTTTTAACTTTGTCAATAACAAACTTATATTTGTAATATGACATATGCTGTCCTCTAGTCTAAAAATTGGTACTTAAACTGTTTACTAATTTAATTATGTAGGGTGCAATATGTTCCAAAATCCAGTGCACTTAATTGTATTTAAATTTAGTTTTCATTTAAGATCCTCATGTGCTAAGAAGTAGAGCAGCCTTGTAGAGTTCATCCTTTCCCATTCAAAGCTAAGTCTAATTATCTGTTGACACCCAGGGTGGGCTGAATGCAGAGGATGGGTCTTAGGGTGTTTTTATTATTATTCAAAGAGCATTGCATCTTTCCTAACTCAAATAGTTTCTGTCCTCATTTCAGACCTCCAGCTTGACTACTCATTAACAGATGAGTTCTGCAGAAACCACTTCTTGGTGGGACTGTTACTGAGGGAGGTGGGGACAGCCCTCCAGGAGTTCCGGGAGGTTCGTCTGATTGCCATCAGTGTGCTCAAGAACCTGCTGATAAAGCATTCTTTTGATGACAGATATGCTTCAAGGGTGAGTGGTCCCCAGTAGAAGGAAATGTGCATTGATAATGTCCTTTATTTTAAGTGGTGTAAAGAAATTAATCAATTAGAAAATTTACAGTAACAGCACTAAGACTTTGTTTTGTTTTGGGAATAAAAATCAAATATCTGTCTTTATAGGAAGGATCCAAATAAAGGAGATGGTCAGTGCCAACCTTAGTTCAGTTCTCAGAACTCTGGGATAAACTTACCACGTGTGTCTTCTTTTCAGAGTCATCAGGCAAGGATAGCCACCCTCTACCTGCCTCTGTTTGGTCTGCTGATTGAAAATGTCCAGCGGATCAATGTTAGGGATGTGTCACCCTTCCCCGTGAATGCGGGCATGGTACGTAAGCATGGTCACATCAACTCAGCCTGGGTCCCAGGGAAGCCAGGACAAAGCACCATAAGCTGCTGCCTAGAGCGGCAGCAGTTTATTCTCTCCCAGTCAGGAGACCAGAAGTCCAAAATCAAGGTTCCGTTGGGGTTGGTTCCTACTGAAGGCTCCTGGGGAGGAGTGTGGGCCATGGTCGTCTCATAGCTGCTGATGCTGCAGGCAATCCTTGGTGCTCTCTGGCTTGTAGCGGCATCATGCCAGTCTCTGCCTCTGTCCTCACTTGGTGTTTGTTCTCCCGGGTGTTTGTCTGCCTCTCTGTCCCTCTCCTCTTATTTCTTTATTTTTTTTCCAAGATAGAGTCTTGCTCTGTTGCCCAGGCTGGAGTGCAGTGGCGCAATCTTGGCTCCCTGCAACCTCTGCCTCCTGGGTTCAAGCAATTCTCCTGTCTGAGCCTCCTGAGTAGCTGGAACTTCAGGCACCCACCACCACACCCGGCCAATTTTTGTGTATTTTTAGTAGCGACAGGATTTCACTATGTTGGCCAGGCTGGTCTCTAACTCCTGACCTTGCAATCCACCTGCCTCTGCCTCCCAAAGTGCTGGGATTATAGGCATGAGCCACCACGCCTGGTCCCCTCCCCTCTTCTTATAAGGATGCTAATGATTGGGTTTAGGTTCCACCCAGTATGACCTCATTTTAACTTACGTCTTAGGTATGTAATGGAAAGACTCTATTTCCAAATAAGGGTACATTCTGAAGTCCAGGTAGACATGAATTTGTGGGGGGGACACTACTCAACCCAGTACACACCCCCTTTTATTTTGCCAGTGCAATTCCTGGTAAGTTGCATTTCTGGCTAAATAAGGTCAATCACTAAACCTTCAATTCTTGTTAAAAATTAAGTATGAAAACCACGTTCTCGTGATGAACCAATGTCCTATGAGGCCTCAGAATTTTCATTTGTATATTCAATAAAAATTTACAGGGGGAAAGAGACACAAAAAAGACCTAGATCTAACCTGTGTCCTGGAAGAGGTCATGGCAGCCCCGGTTCTGACAGTAATATGCTGCACAGTCTGGGAAAGGCCACCTCTGTGTGCTACAGTTTCTCTCCCTCTGTCAAATTAGAAGTGAAACTGGACCTCAGTGATGCCTACGTGAGGGACGTGAGGCCTCCACCTCCAAGAACTGACTGCCTTCGTTTATATTATCTTTATGCTGTCTTTTAAAGTTGTGTGGAAATTGTGTCAACGGAGGGATGACCCTGAAAATTATCTCACAACTTTTTGGTTAGAGATGGTTTTACTTTTTACTCAGTCTTTGGTACCTTTGTTATGATTGTTATTTAAAAAGGATTCTTGGAATCATCTTGCAATTCAGCTTTTTCAAAGCATTATCATTATCAAATTTCTTGTCACATTTCAGTTGCAAAAGATTTTTTAAATGTTAATCTATAATAATTTTTAATTAGTAAAGTTTTATGTTTTATAATTTAAAACTTGAACTCTTTCTGATGCTCTCTTGGCCTCAGAGGGTTTATCTGCTATGAATTTCAGCAGACATTGTTTCAGCATTTCCCCTTTCCCTGGTACTCTGGACTCATGAACTGGCTTGGTTGTCTATCTTCCCACCTTGTCATTGTGGGTGTACACTTGCGGAGTCTCACGCATGTTTCTGTCCCTTCCTCCCACCCCAGCAGTGATGCAGCGTCCCATTTTCACACTAGCTCTTCACCTCCAAATGCATTCCTAAATAACATTACACTAAGATGAGCCGTGTGTACACTTTTGTGCTGTGTGGCTGCTCTCGAGGGCATAAACTCTATCCTACGTGTACCTCCCTTATCTCACCCTGTACACCATTTCATTTCACACATATGCTCTCTAACCCTGTCTGTTTTTCAAACCAGAGTGAGAAATTCAGAGTAGAATGTGACCCTCCCTGTACTGTTTCAATCCTAGCAAAAATGAGCGTAGGTCTTTCTTTGGCTTTCATCAAAGTAAAATCCCTTTTTCTGACCTAACTTCAAAACTAATATGATTTCTCCACCAACTAAGAGTTCACATGATGCTACAAACATCTAGAGACTGTCATTGCTGCTGTTGTAATTCCCTGCATTACAGATAAGGGCCAGCATTCCAGTTAGAAACAGCAGGAAAGGCTGTCTCTGAAAGAAGAAACAAAAAACAGAATAATCTAAGGACATGTTGGGCATCAGAGCTCTGGAGAGGGAAGTTAGAAATGATGGGGAAAGAGAAACAGGACTTTATAGAACATGATTTCTCTCCTCCACCCCCACCCAGCGTCCATATCTGATGCCCCCTGCTCCCCCTCTGACCCAGCCCACCCTCCTCCCTGGCCCACACCTCAAGGCTGCATCTCCCATGTAGGCGGGCACACTGAATGCATCAGGCTGGCTTGGTCCTGCACTTGCCCTAGCACTTCCAAGAATAGTGGAGGAATCCTTTCCAGTCATCTTTGATTGTTTCTGCTTTCCTCCCCTTGACAGACTATGAAGGACGAATCCCTGGCTGTGCCGGCTGTGAATCCGCTGGTGACACCACAGAAGGGAAACACCCTGGACAACAGCCTCCACAAGGACCTGTTGGGTGCCATCTCCGGCATTGGTAATGCTCCGTGCTCTTGTGGGCTTCTCTCTGGCATCACTCTGAAAGTGTCTCGGAGCCAATAGTTGGTGAAGAAAGCAAGCATCCTACTATGGCTAGTGGCCAGACTACCCAATAATAGGACTAATTTATGGGATACAATAAATGGCAGCCTTTATCTGATTAACTCACGAGACTCACCCACTCTGAGATTAAATGTCTTTACCTTTGCTGCTGGTGGTGGTGTTAATATGCCATTTCATGTAGGAGATGAAACTGGGTAGAAATTAAAATGAGAAAGCCCACACCAATGCCCAAATTTATCCTACAATAATAATAGCAGTCCTTAATCTTGTTGATATTCATGTGTATTTTTCACAGTTATAGACCCCTTAGTTGGCAATGCAAAGATTAAAAGAGTTAATTCGGCCAGGCGAGGTGGCTCATACCTATAATCCCAGCACTTTGGGAGGCCGGGCGAGTGGATCACAAGGTCAAGAGATCAAGACTATCCTGCCCAACATGCTGAAAGCCCGTCTCTACTAAAAATACAAAAATTAGCTGGGCATGGTGGCACGTACCTGTAGTCCCAGCGACCTGGGAGGCTGAGGCAGGAGAGTCAGTTGAACTGGGAGGCTGAGATTGCAGTGAGCTGAGATTGCGCCACTTTACTCCAGCCTTGTGACAGAGTGAGACTCCATCTCAAAAAAACAGTTAATTCATGCAAAATGTTTGGAACAGAGCCTGGCACATGGTAAATGCTCAGCAGATGTCAGCTGCTGTCACAAGTTTCCATTTGCCTTTCTTCTGGGCCTTCACTCTGTCTGTGCCCTAGTTTGCCCCTTTCCCAGCTACTGCTCCAGAAGCAGGGAGGGGACCTTCCTCAGAGGGTTTGGTCTGCAGTGGTTCATAGCACTGGCTTTGAAGTCAGGCACATGTGGCCTTGGTGCTGGAATCGACCATTTACTAGTTGCCATGGCAGGATGTTGTCTATCTTCTGTGCCCTCCATACCCACGTCTTCGAAAGGGTCAAGATGTGTATGGTGCTTGGTAGAGAGGAGTCAGATGAGTGGAAATATCACTTCACTGTAACTTTGACCATTTCCACAAAGTTTGAATACTTCTGCTTGACTCTTTTGACTCTTCTCCAATTCAGAATTCACCTGGTTAGGATTGGGGACTTCTTTAGAACTTGGATATAGGCCACTGAGGATCTTTACCATCATGGCCTCCAATTGCGCTGCGTTCACACTGCAGCTATGAAAAGTACTTGAAACTGACTTAATCCTTTTTCACTCTTGAATTTTAAGATCCAAGTCCGCTTTTCATAGAAATTCACTAAACAGGCTTATTTATACTCAGGCTTTATCTATATTGCCTCCTTTCTTGAAGACTTAAATCCCTGTTCTCTTTTAGGAGTTCCTTCCAGGGAAGCCTCATTTTTCAATTGGGTTTACTAGTTTTTTTCTGGTGGCCTTAGCAACTCTTTGTTCATCAGGGAGTTTCTAGCTAATTTTAGCCCTGGTGCTTCTCTTTCAAGAGCAAACTTTTTCCTTAAATCTCTGTTGGAAAAATCCTGTTTCCACACTTAACTGAGAATGCGTCCTCACAGGTTTTTTAATGTCTTTGGAGCATGGTGCCTGAGAGTTTTAAAAGTGATTCACTGCCTGGATAAAAACTACTCTGAGATTACATTTGTTTTAAAAGGCAAACGTTCTTAGGCTCAGGGATTTTTTTCCCACCTACTCAGTGGTACAAAGAGAAGAAGGATGAATTTATCTTCTTTTCATTTTACTCAAGTGTCATCTAAGGACTTTAAAAGTTATGCACTGGGCCAGGATGTTAAATACATACACATATACACAAAGACATACAAAATGGAACAAATTAAGCATATTGATTTTGACTTATTGCATTTCCATCTGTTTGCCTTAAATTAGGACTCTAGTTCTGCAATCAAGCTTAAAACTCTGAGAACTTAGGGTCTAATTTTACCTTACTGAGGACTTCTTTCTCTTGAGTTCTATGTTCTTTTTCCTGACTTCTGTGTTCTTCAAATGCTGTTCTACATTAAATATGAAGTATTATAAAAATTATAATTGGTGATAGCATGTGTTTCTTAGCTCTCTGCGTACAGAAAAACGCCATAGTTTTTTCACAGAGTTTTTACCTGTTCCTTGTGACAATCATTTGCATAGTTTCTCTCCTGGGGAGATGCAGCCACTGGCTGACAATGACACTTATTGGCCTACATGTTCCAGCCTTCCCTTCTGTTTTCAAATTCCCCTGGCTCTTCTTTTCTTGGTCTTAATACACTGAATCAGTTTCAGGGATAGCAGTGAATAAATCTGAGTGTTCAACAGTGAGAAGGATTTATGACCTTGATGTCACAGGTCTTCCTTCTAAGGTTAAAGAGTTAGAGAACATCTTGACATTGCCTGAGAGATGATGAATTTATGCCATTGGCCATCAAATTTAGAAGTACAACAACCAAGTAACTTTCAAACATACTTTTGGTGTACCCTAGGGGCTGGTTATATTTATTTAGTTGTTTGTTTATTTTTTAACTTAGAAATATCCCAGTCCATGGCAGCTCATGTGCCTACTGAGATCTGAAAACGACCAGCCTGTTGTGAAGTGCCAAGTAATGGCATCTTCAACTTGGGTCTGGGAGGATGTGTGCTCACAGCTGCCAGACACAGAGTCCAAATCTCCTGACGCCATCTGCAGAACCAGCCGGGCCTTTCCACTGGAGGCACGCCTTTTGGTTCAGCACAGAATGTACAAGTCCAGAAAGTCATTTTAAATTATGTGATTTATTTAAATCTTACCTAAGCAGGAAGTCAATCTATTACCTTAAAAAATTACATAGTACCAAGATTGGGAGTAACTTCTGCCTTCAAATGCTGTTTTTTTTCATGGACATCACAAATTTTATTTCCAGGTTAGATTTCCTTTCTGCTCATAGTTGTTTATAGCAGAGATTCCCAAATATTCCTCGTTCACAGCACCCTTAGTGTCACTTTTTTTTATGGCATCCCTAGGCCAAAAGACACACCCAACAGTTCTGTTTATTAGGTGCTTAGGACCAAATAACTTAATAAGTACTTATATTCTAACAATTTAGTAGGCACTTAAATGAAATAATACGCATCAGTTTAAAGAAAAGAATTTTAGTTTCATTTTTAATAACCACAACTAACTATGAATGGGTGGTGTGCACCCGTTGGACACAGCTTCTCAACCTTTGGGTCAGATTGGCCAGCACCATTCACATTTCCTGTCCCACACTGATTACTTGCCTTTTATCATAGCAGCCCCCCAAATACATAGCTCCACAAATTTATCTTCAAAAGCAGCATAGCACAATCTGCTGCTGAAACAGCAGCTTCTGGCCAAGGTCATGTATCACTTGTGTTCTTGAGCATTTTAAATGCCCCATGACATCCCTCAGAGTTTGGTAGGCACCTCAGTCTTTATTATCAGTTTGAATACCACAAGTTGTTGTATGGTTTAATTTTGTGATTTGATAGTTGTAGATGGATTTATCTTTTAATTTTTTTAAAAGTCTTCCTTCCATCACATTTTGAAACAGGTGTGTGCTTTTAGTGATCAAAGGTGGTTTCTAATAAGTGAATTGATAATTACACCTGAATGTTTCAGACTAGTTTCTTTTTATCTCATTGTGATCTGGTTCTTTAAAGGTGAAGTAATGGAATGCAACTCTTGAGCCAACTTTTTAACAGAAAAAATAAATGCAATAAAAGCAATTTCCCTTAAAGTTCAATACTCATCTTTATTTTATTCCATCTTTTTTTTTTTTTTGAAAGAAAGGAAAAGAGAGGAAAGAAAGTGAGAGTGAAAGAAAGAAAAAAAAAGAATGTACGAGAGAAAGAAAGAGGAAGAAAAAGAGGGAGAGAGAACAGGATTCTTGTTCTACTGCCCAGGC